>ML786533.1:182329-203951 GCA_009831015.1 Picea engelmannii | reverse complement strand
TAAACCACTTTGATTACTTTGACCTTTTGGGGCTTCTAGATGACATATGAGGATCCTCCAACTTCGTAAGGCCATAACTCTCAAACGGTGAGGAGTTATGTGACATTATACATACCACAAAAAATGGAATGACATGTACTATCCATATAGAATAGTATTATCTGAAAATATATCATAACTCATACAGTTACCCATCGAACAAACTTGGGTCCATTACCCAAACCCGGGGTCTCCAACTTCTCATGGCCATAACTCTCTAACCGTGAGGAATTATGTGAAATTCCACATACCACCGGAAATGACATGAAAAGAACTATCCATATAGGATATTTTCCTTGAAAAATTCACTCTCCTTCATCTCATTATTCCATAATTAAGAATGGGTTCTCTTACTCCACAAAGCATCTTCCCATGACGGCTTTCACCATAAGGGGACCACTTTGGAGTTCATCCATATTTACTTTTTATAAACAATGAAAAAACAATAATGAGTCATATTTACATCAAACAATATTGGGTCCATTACCCAAACCTTTGTGCTATGGGTCTTTCTTCAAGGGTTGACATCAATGACAACCAACCTTAATCAACAGAGGAGGCCAAAGTTCTAAAGCGGGAGAACGACCGTAGATTTGGGAGAATACGTGTCAGTAGATATTCCACTCTGGAATATAACCAATCAACATTGGCGAGGATTTGAGATTTGAGATTCCCGAAGCCCGAAATTGCGAAGGAGATCTCGATCATAGATTTGGAGAGGGAAGATCTGGACCGTCAGTCCAGAGGTACCGTCAAGATCGGGAGATTGATGGTCCCATATCATTTCAAGGATTGAAGGTGTGTGAGATTTAACAGGAATTCACATTGTCATGTGAGGGTGTCATCCAAGGTCACATGCAAAGAAGGAGCTTAGCAAAGGGAGCTTGTGGAAGTTGAGAAGTGGAATTCCTGAAGGTCGGACTCACGGAGGAGATCCCGGTCGTAGATTCAAGGAGCCAGGTGGAAGCAGATCTTCCACTCCAGAATATTGCCATATAGAGGAGAGTAAATATTGAGATTTGAAACTCCCAAAGTCTGAAAGGTGAAATCAACAGACAGTTGTTGATCTAGAGGGGATTTACGGGGCAACAGATCACAGTGGTTCGAGGTCATGCGTAAAACGAGAAGAGGTCGTTGATTGGACAGTCATCTAGGAGAAGGTAAAGACTCGATAACCACCGTTGATCGAGAATCAGCGTCAAGAGGTTGGAAATCAATGGACAGAAGGGATTGCAGGGCCATGACATGCTCGGACGATAATATTCCTTGAGTGGGCCGCAATTTCAACCATTGTTTTAGTGAAGGGATACGTGGCGGCTGGAGGTGAATTGTGGGGTGAAAATTGGATTGATAGGAAACCACCCTTGCCCGCGCCTGCAAATGCACATTTCTGCAAGGTTATAGCCCAGTGGCATATTGAATGAAGGAGCTAGTGTAAAGGGGCTAGCGCCCGAGAATTGAAGAGCGTCAGAGTGCATGTACAAAGGGGTGTGGGTATCACAGGGCCTACACCTAAAGGGAAAAAGGGGCCCATGTATAGTTGATTTGGGTTCAAAGAGGAACCTGAAGAGTCAATCTAACTGAGAAGAAAGAAAGATCCAATGACTGGGAGGTCGCAAAACCCCAGGAAGGTAGGGAGGCTACATCAAGTGGTATCAGATCATAGAATTGATTTATGTAGGCAAAGGAGATGATCTGATGAAATCAAGTGGTATCAGAAGTTGAATTTTACGTGTAGACAGCAGGTGAAGGAAGGCAGAGTATTGATGCTCTGTGAGAATTTTGTTGCACGTGCACAGCAGTAGCAAAAATTTAAGCAACTAGGTCAGTTGTGAAAGAACGTGGATATGCTCTTGGATGTAGAGTGATCCATAGGATTTCTAGGAGAGAAGGTAGAAGGTGGAAATGGCTATTGAAGGCCATGAGCATGGTCGAAGAAAAGACCACAAGAAGAAAAGAAATCTAGAGATGGATCTGGAGCTCAATGAGATAAGAGCAAGGATGGAACAGCTAGCATTGAAGATGCAGCAAGAGGCAAAGGTACACTAGAGGTATGAATTTCCTCTGAACAGGAAGGAAAAATGGCATGTTCAAAATTTTTGGGCTAGAAAGTAGCAACAGATAGCAAGGAGGTGGATGAGGCATGATGAAAGCCTCAGTGACACAGAGGAGGAAGTGGTTTACATTTGTGAACCAGAAATTGGGAGACACCTCAGTGATGAGGAGAAGGTGAGATCAGATGAAGATATCATAAACTTCCAGGTGAGTAGAAATGGACTTTCAAGTTGCCAGGTGGGCAATGGAAAGAGATCAGTCGAAGGTCTCGTATACTGCTAGAGGATCAGTGCTAAAAGTTCAAATGTCCAGGTGGGCAATGAGATGAGATCAATTGATCACATAGACTTCCAGGTGGGCAGAAGAGAAGTCCCAAATTGCTAGGTGGGCAGGGAGAAGGGAATGAGACTGTCGAAAAAGTCTCAAGAGCTCAGAAGCGGGTTCAGGTCAGCAAGGGGTGCTGATAGGTAAAGATCCATGTGCTTTTGCAGACCATGTGAATGAATATTATGAAAAGTTAAATACTTTCACCATCTAGGAGGAGGATCAGAAGATTATTTTGATCATTGGAGGGATCGAAACATTCCTACCAAACAGCCAAGTGGAGGCTAGTGCACATGATGAAATTGCAGTAGAAGAAGAAAGAGAGCCAACGGAAACTGTCAAAGAAGAAATGGAGCAGAAACCAATGCCTACCCCAATAGAAGGATATGAGCATTCGAAAGAATGGCTAAAAATTTTTAGCCAGGAAGTTGAACAGAAGATGACTGTAGCACTGGAGCCTATAGCCAAAGAAGAAGCAGACAGCATAGACTTTGTTGATCTGTATGCAGAGTTGGAATCCCTAGAGAGAAGGGTAATGGTGCAAATCCAGCACATCCAACAGATCAGGTTGGAGACAGATGGAGGAGCATACCAGCCTCAGGAGAAGCTGGAAGAAGTTGGACTTGAACCAATGCAAGAGGAGTTGATAGAAGCTAATATGTTAGGAGAGGAAGTTGAGAAGAAGCTCAGTGATGAGATAGCAGAGTGGAAAAATAATGCCAATAGAGGAGATGCAAACAACATGGGAGCTTAGGATGATCTGCCCACTGATAAAGAAGAGTTGCATCCAAGAAGACTACATAAGAAGATCCAACCACTGGAGCAGTTGGATAGAGTAATAGAAGAGATCAGGAAGTTAATGTTGAGGTCAGTAGAAGTAGTCAACAAAGGGGAGTTGAATAGAAGAGATCATGTCATAGCAGTAGGGAAGGAACAAAAGAAGAAGCAGTAGTCGCAACAGCATAGCTGGACAAAAGAAACAGGGCGGCTCTAGAAGAGAGCTTTGGATCCAGAAGGATTTCAACACTGGATAAGAGGAGCTCGTGATTTTCCCAGCAGTGGAGTATGATGCAGGAGTATAGCTCCACCTCAGCAACGCACCAGCATTCTAGCACATCATTGCGCATTTCAGAGAGGGAGAGGCATTAACCCTCCCATTTTTAAATTTGAAATATGATCCTATATGGATTTTGTGTTGTAAGGTTGAAAGAACCGATCCATGCCTTTGTATAGGTAGTGGATAGGGTTTCCTTAAATGGTTTCGTTTAGCAGGTCTAGATCGTAGTCAGGTCTGGATCAACATTTATGGAATGAATTTGTAGAAGTATGGTGTCGTAACTGAGACAATGATAGCACTAAGGCGGTGGAGACAATAAGCTTGTAGAGCCCTCTTTTGTAATTAGGAAATTTGAGAGAGAGAGAGAGATCTGGATAGAAGAACTTAAAAGCAGAACTCAAGATAGAGTTAGACTAGAAAAACTTGAGAGAACTGGGACTCTATCATAGTCCAGTTTTTGTAAACATATGTATAGACACACACAGATAATAGAAAAGCGGTTTTTCCTGCATATCGTGTGCTTATGTATTTGTGTTCATTTGTATGCTTATATATGTTGTTCATGTTGTGAATGCATGAACTGGTGAAGTATCGTATGTGTTTCAATTGTTTCTCGTCTTTGAGTTTCCAAGTGCAAGGAATGCACACAGTCTGCAAAGAGTGCATTGACAGAGGTGAGTTAACCTCAGGGAAAGATCGGGAGAGATATCGTTGAACCTTCATCAGTGGAAGTGAAAGGAGTGCACAGGAAGAACTCTGTGTTGAGTTCAGAAAGGGAAAGAGTTACCGAACACTCTGTAAGGAGGAGCTATGCAAGGTGTGCATTGAGCAAGGAGAACGCTAGGTGGGCAAGAAGAATTTATTTTCAAGAAATCCTTTGGATCTGAGTTTGATGAAATCCCAGAAATGCAAGGACTGTGTGGGATATCTAAATCTTTGAGGAGATCAAGCTCAGAAGGGATAACGCAAGGAGTGCTAGATCAATGTCCAGTGACATAAGGAAGTGTAGAAGAGGGGAATAGATCCCATCCATCAGATCTGAGCATGAAAGGATCAACTGTCGTCTGATCAAAAAAGGTTGCACACACTTTAGCATTGTGTATATGTAGGAGAGTAGACTTGTTGAAGTCCCGAAGTCATTTGGGACCATCCATCATCTGGGAGGACGCGTGGCAGAAATCCATCCATTTTGGGTGAAGATTATCCGTGAAGAACGAGTGCACAGAATTTTGAGACTTCTGAACCCCAAATAGTCGAAGAGCCAAAGCACCAGAGAGCCGAAGAGTTGAAACGCCAAAGAGTCGAAGAGTCGAAGCACCGAAGAGTCAAAGCACTAGAGAGCCGAAGAAATGAAGCGTCAGAGAGATGAAGAGCCAAGGCATTGGAGTGTCGAAGAGCCGAAGCATCGAAGAGCCAAAGTGTCGAAGAGTCGAAGATATCTGGACCGTTAGATCCATAGGGACACGTGACGGCATATCACAATCTTCGGGTAAGTTTCAATTGAATTTCAGCTCAAAGTTGAAACTTTCGAAACCTGAAGACCTGAACTGAATCTGGGCCATCCGATCTAGAAGGGATGTGGCGTGAATCCCTGAACTCTGGGTAAAGTCCCAAAGTGATTCATAGTCGTCAGATCAGAGGAGACGTGGAGAAGATATGAGCACTCTGGGTAAATTCCCGAAGTGATTCATAGTCGTCAGATTAGAGGAGACGTGGCGAAAATATGAGAACTTCAGGTGAAGTCCCAAAGCGATTCATAGTCGTCAGATTCAGGGGAGACGTGGAGAAAATCCATGCACTCCAGGTAAATACCTGAAGTAATCCTCGACTGTCAGATCAAATGGACATGCAACAGAGATCCGCATAGTTCAAGGAGAGAGAAAATTTGAGAGTTGAGAAGTCTAAAGTCTGAAGATGCGAAGAGATCGCAACCATTGATCCAGGGGGAGACATGTCAAAGGATTATCAGCTTCAAATAAAAGCAACTGGGAGAAGAGGTTTGACATTTGAGATTTTTGAAGCCCAAAAATCTGAATCGGCGAGAACCGTCGATGTGAAGAAGTACACGTGGCATCAGATTCAGAACTCTGGAAGAAAGCGGAGGGGGAAAGGTCTGAAGACCTGGAGAAGATCTTGATCATTGATCAAGAAGGGAGTCATAGGACCGTTGATCTGGTTGAGGAGGCCAAAGTCTCGAAGTGGGAGCACGATCGTAGATTTGGGAGGATACGTGTCATCATATCTTCCACTCCAGAATATAACCAGTCAGCAGTGACAAGGATTTGAGATTTGAGATTTGAGATTTGAGATTCTAGAAGCCCAGAATTGTCAAGGAGATCTCAACCATAGATTTGGAAAGGGAAGATCTGGACCGTCATTCCAGAGGTACCGTCAATATCGAGAGATCAATAGTCCCATAGCATTTCGAGGATTGAAGGTGCATGAGCTTTAACAGGAAGTCATGTGGTCATGTGAGGATGTCATCCAAGCTCACATGCAAAGAAGGATCTTAGCAAAGGGAGCTTGTCGAAGTTGAGAATTGGAATTCCCGAAGGCTGGACTCACAGAGGAGATCCTGGCCATAGATTTAAGGAGCCAGGTGGCAGCAGATCTTCCACTCTGGAAGATTTCCATATATAGGAGAGTAAATATTGAGAGTTGAAACTCTCGAAGTCTGAAAGGAGAAATCAATGGACAGTCGTTGATCTAGAGGGGAGTTACTTGGTGACAGATCATGGTGGTCTGAGGTCGTGCGTAAAACGAGAAAGGTCGTTGATTGGATAGTCATCCAGGAGCAGGTAAAGACTCGATAACCATCATTGATCGAGAATTAGCACCGAGAGGTTGGAAATCAATGGACAGAAGGGATTGCGGGGCCAGAACATGCTCGGACAATAATATTCCTTGAGCGGGCCACAATTTCAACCACTATTTTAGTGAAGGGATACATGGAAGATGGAGGCGAATTGCAGGGCGAAAACGGGGTTGACAGGAAACCACCCTTGCCCATGCCCATAAAAACACATTTCTATAAGGTTATAGCCCAGGGGAATATTGAAGGAAGGGGATAGCGCCAGAGCATGCAGACAAAGGGGTGCAGGTATCACAGGGCCTGTACCTAAAGGGAAAAAGGGGCCTGTGTATAGTTGATTTGGGTTCAAAGAGGAACCCAAAGAGTCAATCTAACTCAAAAGAAAGGAAGATCCAATGACCAAGAGATCATAGAACCCTAGAAGGGTAGGGGGGTTGCATCACAATACGGGAGGCATTTCGTACTCTGGTGCTTCCTTGTTTTGCAGCGCAGTTGAAGTCAACGCCATGTCTTCCTTCTAAAATTATTGTCTGGCTTCCTTAAATATTGATTTCTCGTTCTACGCGTTGAACTGTTTCCTTGGTTCGGTGTTCTTATTCACCCACTGATTTTGTGTTGGATCTTGTCAAACTACTTTGTTTCCTGTCTTTGCTCCTCCGCGAGTAACTATGTTAATTTTATGTCCTTCATCCCTTGCTTTGGCTGAAATCCACTGAACATTCTGGTTGTTCTGGTTCCTCTTTTCCTAGATATTTACTAGTAGTGTCGGGCATTCCTCTGTATCATGGTCCTATGCGTGGAAATACATACGCATTGTTGGTGGAAGTGGACATTCCCTTGCGTAATGTCCCGGTTGTTGGAAATTGTGACATACCACGGGTCCTCTACCTCGTCTGAAACCTCCTCTTGCTCATCTTCCACCTCTGTAGACTACTCGATCTCCTCTTGATGCGTTGTACTGAGGCGCCTAATTATACTGCATGGTATTGTACTGATGTTGTGTTGTGTTGTACTATGGTTGTGTGTTATTGTATGGTTGTTGCGTAGTATTATACTATTGTTGTGTAGTGTTGTATGGAGCTGGAACTTGATTAAACTGTGGTGTGGCTTGCCCAGTCATCTTTTATGCCTGCACTTTATATGCATTTGATGTCATTTCTTGCATCAACTCCATAGTTCTACTATCTTTTTCATCCTGGCCTACTGACTTGCAAAAGGTGCAATAGGAACTCCTTGGGACTGTCTGGTATTTTTGCATCATCGTGCAGTGATAAGGATTGTGAGTCAGTTTCTTGCAAATTTCGCACCATAATCCTCCTGTTGGTAACGGATTTGGCATTCCTGCTGCCATATACTGCATGAATGTTGGACATTCATTCTTGTGGTGTCCTTCTGTCCTACATGTACTACACCAAACAACTTCTCATTTTTCCTTGTTCTTATTCTGGTTCAGCTGAAACGTTAGATTCTTCAAGTCCTCCTTCAGTTCTTCAATAGTTGGATCTGTCTGCTGATACTAGTTTTCTTCCAGTTGCAGGGCTGCCTACAGAGCCTCTGCCTACATCTGAAACTTATGTTGTCGCAATGGGTATGTTAAGTGAGGTAGTAATGAGTTGACAAACAGGTGTCGATGTTGCATGTCAGTCATGAGATATTTTAACTTTCCCTTCAATCTCTTGAATCTCTGATCAATCTCCCATACGGACTCTCCTGGTTTCTGTCTTATTTCAATCATCTCATTCATGTACTGATCCGATGAACTTGGCTTCTCAAACTCGTTTATCAGTAACTTCTTAATGTCTATCAGTGTACTTGTCATCCCGGGTGCATTGTTTGTGTCTAGACTCATGTACCAGTATAATGCATGGTCTCTTAGCGTAATCGCTAACTACGCAAGTTTGATATCTTCATATGTGATATGTTTTGCTTCCCAGATCTTTGCAAAATTGAAGAAATGCTTCTCGGGATCTTTTTTTTCTTCTCCTCGAAGTGGGATCGTGTCCTTCCATTGTGAATTCTGAACTACTACCTCCGTGTGGTGTAGATACCTGGCTAGTGCTACCTGAAATGGCTCCTCTAGTTGTTGTTCCTTGTGTAGATGTACTTCTTGTTGCCTGACTACTTCTGAACTTCAGTTGTCTAAACGGTGGTGTTCTCTTTGGTGTATTAGTCACACATGGGTTTATGGGTTCCACGCTGACATTAATATGGATAGGATTGTTGCCTTCTCTTTCCATTCTTGGACCTCTTGTCTTCCTATCATATGTTGCGCGCAGGATTTCCTCAATCTGTTCCACATCCCGGAGATCCTCTACCTCTTATTCATCACTCACCAAGCCCTCCCTCGCGGCTACCGCTCTCTTCTTGGTATTCACCTTGTATTGGTAGGGTACTCTTCTACGCGTCTTTCCAGTTGTTTCCATGATCTACTTGATCTGGTCATCGTCCATCATGATCAGGTCTAAGGTTTCCTCCTTCTTTCCCTTATCCTTTCCTCCTTCCATTTTTCCTCTTCCTGTCATTGCTTCCCCCCTTCCCCCATGCACGCAGGGAAGTTTAGCTATCTAACTCTATTGTCATTACACCTTTGTTATATAGAAATATCTTAATATAAGTATAGAGCGATCGAATGTACCTTCATCGAGGTCCACGTAGAAACTCTTGCTCGGCTATGTTGTACGACTTCGTTGTGTCGACTGTAAACTCTGTTATAAACCCTGCCACAATACTATCAAGCCAGAAGTCTACTACACAAGTGAATTTTTTGTTCACCTGTTGTAACTGCTCAATCTGTACTAGGGTCCAATCAAAATGTTGAATCCGGTTCATTGCATGGTTATCCTTCAACCTTAGTATCCACTTCTGCAATAAATGTGGAAAATCACAGAAAAAGACTTCGTGCAAATCAGTAAACATGTATTTTTCAATATACTTGTGGGGTGTTACTCTAGGGTTTCTATCGTCTTTATGTGCAAACTCTAGTTCTTTTGTTCTTAACCAGATTTCAATCTCTACTTTTGCAGGATTCCACGGTCTCAACATCCCCTTTTAATGGATCATTGCTCTTTGCCCTACTATTTTCTTGATCTATTTCCGACAGGTCTTCGACTTATCTCATCTACTCAACCCTCTCTTGTTCCTACCAATGGAAATGGAACCATTTATTGGTTACTTTACTCTTCTATTTTATCTGATTTTATTGACCTAGGGTTCATGTCTTTTGGGTTTCCAACAAAGCCTCTAAAACTATCGGCCCTCTTGGTAAAACAGAAAGCAACACAGCACACAGAATGTGTTGCGCAGTCTCACCCGAGATATATTTAATGGGTGGTTGTAAGACTCATGTGTTTACAGCCTAGGATTGAGTGTGATATATGAGAACTATATAATGAACCATTATTATATCTTGTAAATGCAGCATATTGATATTCACGACTATGCAGTAAATCTGATAGCTTATTCCTTCAAGATTGCAACAGTACTTAAACAGACTATATAGAAACTCATTCATTAAGCATAATAATAACTACTGAAGACAATAAATATATGCATGCATTCATCAAACAACACATATGTTATCGTGGTTCACCCCCTCCTAGTCTATGTCCACAAAGATCTGGCTCTTGGCTCTTTTATTATGGTATTTTTGCATCTACAACGTCACATTCTTTACAACCCTTCACGGTTGGGTAAGATCTATATGAGGCGGACTAGATCGCACCAGGCTCCATGGCCTACGATCTAACCCTCAAGATATAACCTCCTTCGTCTTCTCTAGCTCAAAAGCGTATACAAAATAGATCATACAGCAAAATATTACATGTCGCATCAACTCATGCATAACTAAAACAACAACAATAATCCTACCCTCCTATAATACCTAGGTATCTATATTTATACATTTCTGGCTCTTCATCCATTACAATACATTACCAAAACCCTAACCATAACATCGTTAGGTCTTCCATGCATGCGTGCATTCTATTCTTCCTTCCAGCTGTCGCTTTCCTCGTGCATGCTTTATTTCCCAAAATCACCTTGCTTTTCCGCATTGGCCTACCTCTAATAGACACCTATCAGTAGACTATCAAACTCTATCGGTTCATCAAAGCAGGGAAATTTCTTCATCAGGGCAAGTGGCTCACCAAGAGTCAGGATGAGCAGAAGTTCCCTCATCTGATGTAGACACTTTATGCAATGGAGACCATTGATTCCTAAGGGGATAGGAATGGTCCAGGTGGATATCAATGGCCACCCACCTATTCCACTGGCTCAATTACCAATTTCCATTTTGCAGTTTTTTTCCTGATTTTTTCGGGTCCTAAACTTCTGAAGCCATTTTGAGGCCCTAAACAACGTTTTTTGGGCCCGCCACAGTGTGATGGAAACATGTATATTCCTCGTTTATTTATTTCCAACGATATATTGTGCATCTAAAACAGAGATTGTATGCGAAAGTTACGACCCCAGGAAGTTGATGTACCAACTTACCCCATTGGGGCCCACATGACTTTTGGCGCTTCATCTTCTAAGGTTAGGTTTTTGGATGTTTAAGGTTTTCTCATTTATGATTTATATTAAAAAGGCCTTTGGAGCCTCATTTTAACAAGCTTCTTGTGAATGAGCCGAGCCAACACATATTTTCTCAAAGATAAGCTACCACCATTCTAGCTAGCTTGTGTGCTTTTGCATTTTACAGTGTTTTGTATTTCAAATAGTCTTTAATAGAATATGAGATTTACTATATTGATGTGTTCCTTTCCATATCTCTGTTTAATTATTTTTTATATCCTTTTTATATCTCTACCTTCATATCATTCCTAAAATAATCTAGATCAGTACATATGCACATTGTGACCAGAGAAGTTACAGATAATTTGGACTTTTGCAAGTTCTTCAGACATATGTACACATTGCACTGGTATTTAGTGATTTTATAATCTACAATTAATGTCAAATGCCTAATTTATATAGTCATTTCACTATAACCTTATAGGTTGTACATAAATACCTAGCTACCTCCTTTTGCTTTGTCACCATCATTCCCATTACTCCTTTAGTGCTCTTCAGCTTGAGTATGTCTAGATAAATTTAACAATGTTCTAAACTAACTAGATCTCCTTGTTTACACAAGAGAGATCTACGAATGAACCGAAGCATCATATTTGTGAGTGGCCAAATCTAATAAAATTGATTGACATAGTTGTCACATCGTTAGCATACATAAAAAATTATGATAGATAAATATACTCGATAATTTGAATTTGATAGGACAATGAAATCAACAAAACGAATCTCACCAGACATAATAAACAAGGGTTGCATCATAGCACAGACCCAACCAACTGGAAAATATATACTAAACAATGAAACTTAGTATAACTAGATGCATAGATAATGAATAGTCTTTGTCAAAACACAGTTCATATAATAAAGAAAAAAAAAATTATTGTATATGCAAAAATGACAATGATTAGAATAAATTAAAAACAGTTAGCATAAAACTTTGTAAAAAAAAAAAAGCAAATTGTTAAATGTGAAGTAAAACCTAATAGTACATCATATGTGCGAAGACTTTTGCCTTGAACATTTATCCACACATAGGTATGATATTATTTATTCATGTCCAATGCGCAATATACAATGTGCAATTTATTAAATAATTGATTATTTAATACTATTTATTAATTAGTTTTTTTTTTGTAACTAAGATATTATATTTCCTTAAAGAAGCGTCATGCCAATACAATGTTCAAAGTTTGCCACCTGTTCTTCCACATGCATGGAAACCAGAACAGGTGGCCTGCAGGAAAACTTAGAAAACATGACTAATGCCAAAATAATTAAGACGTGGCTAGTGTCATACACCAACAAATATGGCCAGTGTCATACACCAAAAACTATGGCTAGTGCCAGAAAACATGACATGGTTATTTTCATACACCAGAGTTTTTAGCAAAACCAAAATTAACTGTAGCTAGTTCATGTGGAACAAAATGATAGAAAAGCGAGAGGTGTGGCAAACCCAGGCATCCTTCATTGATGTAAGTGAAGACAAACATTAGATTGCAAGTCGAGCAGTGCTTCTGAGCGGGTGCACCCGACAAGGAGTCGAACAGGAGGTCCATGCGTTTGTTGAGGATGAACTGATTTTGGAATTGGTCCTCCAGGTTCCGACACATATTGAATATTATTTGAAGGTGGTCATCTAAGAAATAGTGTGGGTTGAGCAAAAGCTACTTAATTTTCCCAACCATTTCCTCATGAGGAACTGCTCCTGCATCAAAATCTGTTGTTGGATTTCCTTCCATGGGTGGTATTTCAGGCTATCCATTTTGTCAACGAGATCGGGGGAATTTATTCCTCAACCACACAGTCGCATGGATCCATTGTTGGGTGAGCCGGGGGGATGGTGATGATGAAAAACTCTGGAGGAGATTCAGCAGTTTGTATCTCGAGAGGAGGAATTTCTTCATCAACTGGGAAGCTCCTAGAATCAAGCATGGTATCGGGTAGGAGAGGGGGCGAAATCGGGGCACTGAGGAGAGGCTGAGGAATCTCAAGCCAATTTTGGCTGGTGGTAGCAAAGCTCATGGGTGGAGTAAAGGGATGCAAGGGATCATGGCGATTGCGCCGAGATATCAAGTTGCAATAACTTGGCCCTCTTTTGGGCTCAGCCCGCTCTCTGGGCATGGTGGAGGAGTTACAGCTGAAGAGGGGGCAAGGAGGAAAATCAGAGTTTTTGTCCAGTGAAGAGCAAGATAGAGGCACGACGTAGGTCAGGTACATGTTGAGGATGGTCACCAGTAGTGGGATGGAGGCCATTGGATGGAGAAGAAAGTTCCCATAGCAGGGAGTCTTGGAATACCAGAAGAGCATGAGAGCCAACGGAAAAAGATGAATGGGAGAGTGCATGTGGGAGCTTACCTTCATAGTAGCCAAAGACGTGACTGGGAGGGGCGCCATGAAGATGGAGTTGACGCTAACCCACAGCTTCCTACCTGCTCCATTGCTCTGTAACTGGTTCACGCAGGGAGCCATTAAATTACCTTTGGCATACCAGTGCACTAACATTACTGCAGCTTGAATGCCAGTGATGTTGTGAAAACTAGAAGTGACGCTGGTGGATGGGGGTATTAACTCCTCGTGCTGCATGAGTGCCAAGTTTCTCTGGCTGTACAGGTGTCACCCCATCCAAGATATTATTTATTAATTAGTTTTTAACCATTAAATAATCAATTATTTAAATAATTAATTATTTAATATTACTTATGTGCAGAGACTTTTGCTCATGGATATCCCCATACAACATGGTTTCGTACACGTGCATTTTATGTGTGGAGTCTTTTTCTTTGATGCCTTGTGTGCACCTCCACATAGGTATAGTATCGCATAGGTATGCTATTATTTATTAATGTTCAATGCACGATATGGATTATTCCAATTATTAATAATTAATTATTTAATATTCCAATGTGCAATGCGTTGTTGTTTATGTGTCGAGACTTTTGCATTGCCTATGTGCGAAAAATTTTCCACTGGTGTATCATCGCCAACATGGCTTTGTACCCTACATAGGGACATGGCAAGCTTTAATATGTGCAATTCTATGACTTAACATTTTTATATGAAAGCATATTCTCAAATATGACAAGCTTTAATTTATGCACAATATTAATTATGGAGATGGAAAGATTTAATATATGTATATATGTAAGAAACATTTTTTTAGACATATGCATATGCATAACAATATTATAGTGTTGATAACATCCAGGACTATTGGACTAGGTGTTTGCTATGCAACGATGTGCGTGTGCAAAGGTGTAGACACTTCGCGTTGATTTTGGTCCATCGTTGCCTACAAACATTTCACATTGCTTATCGCATATGCTAATATCATATGTTGACATCCCATTGAAAATTTCACTTATTTGTATTTCTTAGAGCATATGCTAACCCCCCATTGAACATTTCATTAATTTAATTACCGAGCTTTACTACACATTAAATAGTTTACCTTTTTTTCTTATTTTTACAAAGTTTTATGCTAAGTGTTTTTACTGCAAATACATTACATTGTTTTCCACGTATGTTAGCCACCCCATTCAACATTTCATTTATTTACTAACTTTTACTCCACATTGAACAATTTGCTTTTTTTGTTTATTATTACAAAGTTCTATGTTAATTGTTTTTACTATTGCGGAAATGATAATGTTTTTTCATTATTATATGAATTATATTTTGACAAAGACAATTCATTATCTATGCTTGTAGTTATATTAAGTTTGATTATTTAACATATGTTTTCCACTCAACTATATATATTTAGCAATCGACATGGATTGTGTTGTCATGCAACCCAGGTTAATTATTTCAATTTCTTTATTGCTATCTTTGTATATATATAAGGAGTGAGACTCTTAAGTTTTGTGGCTCGTGGAATTATTGAAAACTTTGAATTTGAAATTAGGTTTTTCAACAAATATTTGAAAAAAGACTTTGACATGTTATTAAGGAGCAATAATTGCATAAGTTGAATAGGATATTGTTACAAAATTTATTAAACTATTTTTTTATTTCGAAAGGTTTGAATTTGCAATTAGTGTTTTTTTAACAATTCCTCATAAAATACTTGGATGTGTTATTGAGGTAAGTTTAATTGCACTAATTTGAGTATTCTAATTTATTAAAGTTGTTATTGTTATCAGTTAGATTTGAATATTTTTTTCAATAGTAACTATCATGTTTCGGTGTTTTGACTTTTATTTTCTCAAATAATTTGAAATTATCAAAAGCATTGTGTTGGCATTGAAACTAGTTTTCATACGGTATTAAACATATAGTTTGATGGATAAGTGTTAATAATGAAATTTTATTGAAGAGACCGAGAATTATTAATTAGATTCATTTTTAACTGCTTTTAATCTAGTTCAAGCTATAAGACTTTAATATATGGTTGACTTGATATGATTAAATAATAATAATAATAAAATGATTTTAACGATATCATTTCATTTAGAAAGCGGATTTTTAATCATTTAACTAGGAATTTAACCACTCGTCAGAAAATCATTTACATTTGTAACAATATGACAATAATTGCATTCTTGGAAAAAGATTTTATTGATGGTTTTCATAAACACCTCTCACAATTTTTCATAATATAATAATGATTTTTGCACTAGGAGATAGCATCTAGAGACATAATTAGATAAACAACCTACCCAAATATACATATCGATTGTTTTCATTAGGCAAAATATTCAAATCAAAAGGAAAATGCGTTTGATTGCCCAATTTTGGCGTGGATGCAACTATTCTACTCCCATAACGTGGATTTGTTTTGGATGTCACTATTATCCTCCCACGTCGACTAGACTCAAAAAATTCATATGGCATATATTATTTAGCATTCACGTTCAAATCCTCTACTATAGATCGTCAAGCCCTTCATTGACACTTAAAGGTAGGGCTAATTCAACTTTTTTTCATCTTAGAGATCTCTCCAATGCTTTTCGATCATTAGTGAAGTCGAAATCCATTATAAATTTATTATTTAAGTCAACCAAAAATCTATCCAAAAACTCCTTCATTTCTAAAAATTTATGGTAGTCCCAAGGTGCATGATCAACTGCAACATCCTAATTGAAAGGTGTTTTCTTAGAATCATATAATACATTCAAATTTATATGTAAATACCATAAAATATCACAATAAAGTAAATTTTAATGGAGGATTTTCATAATATAATGAAGCATCACATGTAATCCTTGTAAATTCTCTAATATCTCATATATAATCAAATCACAATTAGTGTTTCCTTCATCAACGCCATTGTCACCTGTTAGCATTCTGTAAATTTGTTCGGCTAATAAAAAAATGAAAGAGGTAACCTACAAACCACTTTAGAGATGGGTACTAGTCTGCTCAGCTCAGAGAGGGCTCTCTCTTATCACTTGGTCTTTAACAAATGAGTTTTATTTAACAAATCAATGGCTAGGTTTTGTTGCTTTGAAGGGTTTTTTATAATTTTTGTTGGCAAGGAAGAGGAGGGACACTTAGGGCTATGGAGTCAAACTCCTAAAAACGAAAGGAAGCACTAACTGTTTAGTAGAACTCTCCAGAGAATAAAGGCTAAATGAGTTGATGAATCTGAGTTATAAATTGAAATTTGTAGAGAATAAGAAGAAAGGAGAAACATATAACTACATCAGAGAATTAAATAAAATGAATTTTGACTTAGTTAGGAAGAACTTAACAAAGTTTAAATCACTTAAGCTGAGAGCATCACAAGATGAATTATGGGCCTTTAACTATCTAATTTAAACAAAAGACAATGAAAATGAAATCAAGATCACAGGAAATACATACAAAGAAAGAAGACGAAACTTAGACCACCACCATTAGAATATTTTCATGGAAAATTCAGGACATCTACATGTGCATTCTATTCAGCTTCAGAAAATTACATTCAAGTTCCAAATAGATAAAATCATTCCCTTTCACTTCTGCCAACTCCTAATACATCTGAAACTCGTGATATTTACACAACCTGAGTTTCTTCAGTTTGAAATCAGTTACAATGATAATAAAGAAACGTTTTGGTTCTAAAACAGATTACAATGATAAGAAAGAAAACGTTTCAAGACCCGGATTCTGGCTCCTCTGGCGTTTTGGTCCCTTTCTTCGCCACTTTTTATGCTTCTGAGGTTATGATGGGATACATGGTCATGATGAAAAATACCTGGAAATGAGCGGAAATGGCATGCAGGTGGTGTATTGTTGAGCTCCAGGTGAAAGATGGTGGTCACGCCAAGGTTCTAACGGTCCAGCATTCAAAATAATAATCGAATAAAATAAATGATTAAATTCCCTTTCATACTTTTCCATTTTTCAAGGCCATGAGAAAGTGGTTTGAGACAACCCGCTTTTCACCCCGAAATTCACCTGGTGATGCCATGTATCCCCAAGAGAAAACCGCGGTTTAAATTTCGGGACCGCTCTCCAAAATTAAACCCCATGCAGTTTCGCCCCCCGAAATTGTTCTCAGCCATTGATCTTGAGAACTTACGATCTGCAATGCGTCAGGCCCGATACGCTCAATGATCCTACCATATTTATCCCTTTCCTACCATATTTAGCCCCTTTCCTAGTTTGTCATGCTTCCAAACCAATTTACCATTCCGCTAGATTCTGAAATCTTGATTTCACATAAAATATTTAATGGTGACTAACATGGGCTCCAACTGAGGATTCTATCCTCCCAGTGAGGTAGAAAATAGCTTGTAGACCCGGTGATTGATCCATTGGGCTTATCCCAAAACATGTGTGTACCCTTCTCTAACCTATCACCAGTATCCATTGAAAACCCAAGTCTGTACACTGCTCTCAACTAAAATCTGAATGCTAAATACACCACTACAATCTGAATGTACACACTGCTGAAAACCCAAACTTAAAACTGCTTGACCAGCAAGCTTATTTGCACACTCCTATATACTCTAAAATTGTTGAAATGAATACTCAATCAAGTGATGTTAAATTGCCAATGCAGTCAAACAAGCAATTAGCTTTCGAATTGTCCTATGCTCACATTTTTCTTAAGCAAGCAGACAAATGTAAAAGATGGTAGCTGAAAACAAAAAATGAATCCAAAATATGAGCTTATGAATGAAATAAATTCCTCCTTCACTGATGATTGTAACAATATGGCCACTGGATCTTGAAAACCATGAAAAATCATTTCTTCTTGATGAACAAAAATAGAAAGACAAGCCTCTTTCATAATTGTTTGTTGTTCTTGCTCTATTTCTTCAGTTCTGAGAACATTTTCAAATGAAATGGCATCAATAGGTTTGTCTACTCTTCCGTGCATATCAACAAAAACATTCATACATCCTTGAATATCTTCAAATATGACATCCATAGTATGTGCAGCAAGCCTATCCTCTTGTTCATCAAACAATTCTGATTTGTTTTTATTAACCTTCAGGAATTTTGCTCGAGGACTGTCATTTTGACTTTCAAATGAATGAAGGGAAATAAGTTCTTGTTCATAATATTCTTGCAAATGTGAAAATATAACATCATGAACTATTTCACAGTCTAGATTTCCCATGTATGCATTATCAAAACCATGATTTTCAAAGGAATTAAATAAAACAATTGCCTCTTCATTATCTTTCTATATTTATAATTGAAAAGTGGCATACACTGTTTTGTTGCTTTCCTGAAACTCTATGTCATTTGTTGGTTCATTGGTTGAAGTCTCCATAGATGCAATTTTAGAACCCTCATCCATGTCTAGGCCACTTAGGATTTGAACAACCACATCATTCACAGGGGAAGAAAGACAACTTTGAAACACTTTGTCTTGCTGGAAATCTTGATGAATATCTTCATCAAGTTCAGAAAAAGGAAAATGACTTTTAGCAACAATTTCTTGATTAGCTTCATATTCATCTAAAGGAGGAACTACTATTTGTTGTTGGGATGAATATTCATAAAGGGATTCTATGATTTCATCATTCATACACCCTTCATTACCAAAAACATTTTCAAGGTACTTAATGAAATGTTCACAAAATTCACAACAATTTTCAAACACCAATAATGAAGGATTAGATTCTCCATAATACTTAAAGAATGTTATGTGGAAATCCTTAAGAGAGTATAAGCTACCTGGTTTTAAACCTTCATACCATAATCTTGCTTACCCCTCTAGAGTAGCCATAAACATTTTCATGAAACAATCCTCATGAAATTCAACCCCCAGCTTACATATATGCATGTGAAATCTAATCAAGTGCAAGGCAACATCATTTCCTTTCCCATATTTGAATTTAGGCAAATATTTTTGCCAATCTATGTGAGGAATACGATTTGGAAAGCCAAGAATATGAGACGATTCATTGGAGTGTACCTTGCATATCTGTGATCCATCTTGAAGTATTGGAGTCATCAATAAAATCTTTAGGCTACTGAGTCTTTGGACAGTGGAGTCGCCATGAAAATTTTGAATTCTAGATTCTTGAAAATGGAGTCGTCAAGTGAATGATGTAAATCTTTTTTGTGTCTGAATACTTTCACCATCAATACTCAAATATGAACTTTTTCATTTATCCCAGGGAAAATTTCACCTTCGCTCCCCAGCAACTACGCCAAAATGTTAGCACTCTGTAAATTTGTTCGGCTGATAAAACAAACAACATAGGTAACCTACAAACCACTTTAGATCTAGGTACTAGCCTACTCAGCTCAGAGAGGGCTCTCTCTTGTCACTTGGTATTTAACATATGAGTTTTATTTAACAAATCAATGGCTAGGTTTTGTTTCTTTGAAGGGTTTTTTATAATTTTTGTTGGCAAGGAAGAGGAGGGACACTTAGGGATATGGAGTCAAACTCCTAAAAACGAATGGAAGCACTGACTGGTCATTAGAAATCTCCAGAGGATAAAGGCTAAATGAGGCGATGAATCTGAGTTATAAATTGAAATTTGCATAGTGTAAGAAGAAAGGAGAAATAACTACATCAGAGGATTAATAAAATGAATTATGGCTTAGTTAGGAAGAACTTAACACAGTTTAAATTTCTTAAGCTGAGAGAATCACAAGAAGAATTATGGGCCTTTAACTATCCAATTTAAATAGAATACAGTGAAAATGAAATCAATATAATAGGAAATACATAAAAAGAAATAAGACGAAACTCAGACCACCACCATTAGAATATTTTCATGGAAAATTCAAGATATATGCATGTGCATTCTATTCAGCTTCAGAAAATTGCATTCAAGTTCCAAATAGATAAAATCATGCCCTTTCACTTCTGCCAACTCTTAATACATTTGAAAATCCTGATATTTATACAACCTGATTTTCTTCGGTTTGAAACCGGTTACAATGATAAGAAAGAAATTTTTTGGTTCTGAAACCGATTACAATGATAAGCAAGAAAAATTTTCAAAACCCGGATTTTGGCTCCTTTGGCGTTTCGGTCCCTTTATTCGCCACCTGTTCTGCTTCTAAGGTTATGATGGGATCCATGGTCATGATGAAAAATACCTTGAAATGAGCGGAAATTGCGTGCAGTTGGTGTACTGTTGAGTTGCAGGTGGAAGATGGTGGTCACGCCAAGGTTCTAATGATCCAGCATTCAAAATAATAACCGAATAAAATAAATGATTAAATGCCTTTTTATACTTTTCAATTTTTGGGGGGCGTGAGAAATTGGTTTGAGGCAACCCACTTTTTGCCCCGAAATGCACCTGGTGATGCCATGTATCCCCGAGAGAAAACAACGGTTTAAATTCCGGGACCGCTCTCCAAAATTAAACCCCGCATAGTTTCACCGCCTGAAATTGTTCTCGGTCGTTGATCTTGAGAACTTACGATCTGCGATGCGTCGGGCCCGATCAGCTCAGTGCTCTTGCCAGATTTATCCCTTTCCTGCCATATTTAGCCCCTTCCCTAGTTTATCAGGCTTCCAAACCAATTTACCATTCCGCTAGATTCTGAAATCTTGATTTCACATAAAAAAAAAATTAATGGTGACTAACACCACCATCTCCTCCTACAATAATGTCCCCATTTCTTTCTTCATGAGCATTCTCATTTTCCCCATTGACATCATGTGTATGAGGCATATAAGTGTATCGGTCTTCCACAGGTTCATCCAATGTTGCTTCCTCTATATCATCTTCTTCATAAACTTCATTAATTCTTCCATATAGAGCACTAAATTTCAAAACATTTTTTAATGTATTACCTCCTATCACCGATGGGAAATCACATACTTGTTGGATCATGTTGTCATTGATGCCAATGGTTTGATTGATTGATGTCAAGTGATTGATTGATGTCAAAGGATTGATTGATTGATGATTGATATAATATAATATGTATTGTCCTTGATGATAATGCATAGATGAAGATGGATCAATGAGTTGTCATTGATACATGATGAAGATGGATCGATGTGGTTTCATTGGTATATGATGCATTGTTGGAAAAATGTATAGATGACTCATTATTGTCTTATCATGATTGATAAGGTGCACAAATGGATGAACTCCAAAGTGGTCCCCTTATGGTGAAATACCTCACGGGAAGACGCTTTGCGGATTGAGTTATCCTAGAAGAATGGTTGGAGGACCCATGCTTGTATGTGGAATAATGAGATGAAGGTCAAGGAAATTGTTGGTGAAACTATCCTAGATGGATAGTGTTTGTCATGCCATTTATGGTGGTATGTGGAATGTCACATAACTCCTCATGGTTTGAGAGTTATGGCCTTATGAAGATGAAGGACCCCCACATGAAGGCTTGAA
>ML786533.1:140467-166808 GCA_009831015.1 Picea engelmannii | reverse complement strand
ACCCAATGCTAGGCTATAAAAAGCCATGAATAACCATCATTTTATCAAGGAATTCTATGCATTGTTATGCTGCCAAGATTGTTAAGGACTCATTCTTTAACAAGAACACATAGGCATCATTTCACAAGAGCTATCCATCTCTCCCTAGAGTGGATAAGCTTGGAGTTCTTTCACCCACATTTTCATCTTTTCATTGTAAGGAGAGCAAGCTAGTGAGGGCCTCAAGAGCCTTCCATTGGAGAAAGAAGGGACCCAAGTCCCCTTTCTTCATTGTGCCTTTGGATTTCATCAATAGACCAGCTTATACATTGGTGATATTGGTCCATTTGTATTTATTTTTCATAATTTTTTATATGCTCATATTTTTAGTTTGTTTTAATTTATTTCTTGTTTATAGTTCTATTGTTTCTCTTTCTAACCTTTCCTTTTACAGCTGTCATGCCTAGCAGAGCCCAACTGGGCATGTAAGCACCTTTTATTTGCTCATCAAGTGACGAATTGGGTGTAAACAGATTGGCGACCATACTGGGGAGTTGGTATCAATGCCTCCCTCATTTGGGCTTATTTTGCTTTCCTTTTGATTTCATTAACTTGCAGAGACACAAACCGGCCTCTACCGACCTGCTAACCAGGCAATTCACAAGAAATTGGAGGTAAATCCATCCGGATTTTTCTTCTCGAACTTTTTCCACGGGCGCGCGGGTATTCCACCCCACAGGCGCGCATCGTGCGGGCATGCGCATGTTCAGCAGTTTCTTTCTGCGCGCATGTGCTTTATCATTCAGTTCTATCAGCGCGCAGGCACTTCATGCGCCTCTGTCTACACTAGGGGCCGCGCGTCTGAACTTAATTTTACATTGTAAGGTCTTGGATGTGGGGAAAATCATTTTCCTTCTTAAGAATGATGATATGCATGCTCTAAATACTGCACCACTTAGACCCCTCAACTTATAATGGGGATAAATCAAACAAACATAGGCACTTAGGTGGATAAAAATCATTTTCCCTTATTTGCTTTTTTTTGCCACGTGGATGGCTTGCTTTGGTTTATAAATCTAAGTTGAACATCAATTCTAATCACATCTAAACTCACATTTGGGACTATAAATCGAAGTAACAATCTTGAGTATGCTCTTCTCTCATGCCATTAAGCGATCTTGAGAACCAGAAAAGGATTGTGAAAACGGTTTCATCTCCCTTAACAAAATTTCAAAACTTTTAGGAGAGGACAAAGGCCCTTTCGGGACCCCTCTTAGTTTCATTTTTTCAAACATATCCTAAATTTTTAACGGGCCCATACATGCCCACATGTCACAAAAGTAGGATAGTTGTTGCAATTTTGCTTTCTTAGATCAAAAAACTAGGAGAGTTTAAAAGTTTGTAACGGGACCACACATGCCCACATGTTCAATCTAGGATAGTTTCATGCTTTTCTAGATTAACTCACATAGGGAGTTTAAGGATAGTAACGGACCACAATGTCCACATGCTAGTTTCCTAGGGCTTTTAAAATTCCGCAAGGTTGTACCAATGACATCTAGCTAATTAGGTAATCAAACTCTTGTAAAGGACCAAGCGATGTCCACATGTTGCAAGGTGACATCTAAATAACTAAAAGTTGGTACACTTTTCACTCGCACACAAAAGCCACTTTTTCACTCACATAGCCTCATCTCGAAACGTGGTGGTCTAAGTAGGTCTCCTCAAAATGGATTCTGAAAACACCCCATCTTTTCTTGATTGGACTATCCACTCCCACTTTTAATCAAACGAGGTTGGTTTTCACCCCCAGCCTCACNAGATCCACTACTCCTTTTTGCACCATGTCTCAGATGTAATGGTATTTGATCTCTATATGCTTTGAGTTTTCATGAAATATTGGATTCTATGAAATCTTCACACAACTTTGATTATCACAATATATTAAATTTGGTTCCATCTCTAGATCAAATAACCCTGCAAGCAACTTCTGAAGCCACATTGCTTCCTAGCTTGCAACATTGGCTGCAATATAATCTACCTTTGTTGTAATGAGTGCCACTAATGTTTGTTTTCTTCTCAACCATGAGATCATTCCTGATCCCAAAATGAAGCAACATCCTAATGTGTTTTTCCCATCCACTACACTCCCTGCCAAGTTAGAGTTTGTATAACCTTGCAAATTTACTTCACCATCCGAGACATAACTGAGTCCATATCCAACCGTACCACATAGATACCTGAACACATGATTTGTTGCTACCAAATGTACATGTCTAGGATCAACCATGTATTGACTCAGAGTGTTCACTGCAAAGCCTATATCTGGCATGGTGTTAACCAGGTACATCAAGGATCCGATAAATTGTGCATACATCATGGGATCAACTAAATATGAAGATGAATCACTCAAGAGCTTCATATTTGTAACCATAGGTGTGGCCATGGACTTGCACTCCATCATCCTGAATATTTGTAGGATCTCAACTGTATATTTTCGTTGGCTAAGGCAAATCTCATCTAATCGTTGCCACACTTCTAATCCCAAGAAGTAGTGCATCAAACTGAGATCCTTAATCTCAAACTATGAAGTGAGTTCCCTCTTGCACCCATTGATGAGCTTCTCATCCCCTGTAAGAAACAGGTCATCCACATATATTACTAGTATCAAGGGGAAACCGTCTTCAACCTTGTATTAAAGGTTTGGATATGCATCACTCTTGGTAAACCCCCATCTCATCAAATAAATGTCTATCCTGGCATACCATGCCCTAGGTGCCTACTTAATCCTGCACAAAGATTTATTTAACCTGCAAACATGGGACTCCTTCCCATGGATCACAAAACCTTGTGGTTTCTCTATGTACACTTCTTCTTCAATTACACCATTCAAGAACGTAGTCTTGACATCCATTTGGTGTAACTTCCATACCATCACATAGGAAATAGAAATAATCAATCTAATAGAAGTGTACCTTGCTACTAGAGAAAATGTCTCATCATAATCTTCTCCCTCTTTCCGGGAGAACCCTCTAGCTACAAATATATCTTCGTACTTCTCTATGTTTCCATATGCAACATGATTGATATTGTAGATCCACTTGTAAGTCACCACTAAATTCCCTTCTGGTCTCGGAACCACTTCCCACACATCATTCTTCATGATGGATTGGTACTCTTCCATCATATCATCCTTCCACACTTATTGTTTTGTAGTTTCATCGAAAGTGGAAGGTTCTCAGTCAATGATATTACTCATAATTGCCACATAGTTGGAAAACATGTGTGGTCTCTTTCTCTCTCTAAAGGAGCCACTGGGAAATGCATATCATTCAACATCATGTAAATTATTTTGGAACCATGCGGAGATCTTCCTGGATACTATAACTTCTTTGGGTGGATCTATCGGCATCTCTAGCTCTATTGTCTCATTATGATATTCTAGAAGATGTTCTTCTGGAGTAGAGTCAAACATTATTGCATCCCTAGGATCTTTGTGCTCCTCTTTGTCCTCATCCATGTGAGACTCCCTAGATCTCCTGAAGGATACTTCTTCATCAAATGTGACATCCCTGATAATCTTGATTTGTTTTTGTCTGAGGATATATATTATGTAAGCCTTCGACGTCTCACTGTATCCAATGAAGATTCCCTTCGTCCCTAAAGGGTCCAGCTTCGTTCTCTTCTCCTTGGGAACATGTATACACATTGGACAGCCAAATACACTCAAGTGGTTGACTTCTAGTTTCTTCCCGATGAAAACTTATTCTGGTGTCTTTTCCCCAAAATATTATGAGGACTTATGTTATGGACATACAATGTTGTGTTGGATGCTTCTACCCATATATGGATGGGTAAGTTCTGGTCATGGTTCATTTCTTTAGCATCTTCTATAATTGATATATTCCTTCACTCTGCAACCTCATTATGCTAGGGGTTGTAGAGAGTGGTCAGCTCCCTCTTAATCCATGCTTCTCTACAAAATTATTTGAACTCATTTGAGGTGTCTCCACCTCCATTGTCTGACCTCAAAATCTTAATATTTCTACCGGAGATATTTTACATTGAAGCCTTGAATTCTTGAAACTTATCAAAAACTTCATATTTTGTTTTCAAGAAATAGATCCATGTTTTTCTTGAGAAATCATCAATAAAAGTGACATAGTATAAAAAGTTACCTAGTGAATGTATCATCATTTGTCTGCATGTGGCTAAATGTATGATGTCCAAGATTCTCTTGGACCTACTGTCACTGTTTGGAAAACTTCCCTTGGCATTATTTCCAAGTGCACACCCTTTGCATACTCCATCATGATCCACCTACATATTTGGTAGACCTGTAACCATCTTGCTCAAAATTAGCAAGGCTCTGTAATTGAGGTGAGAAAGTATTTAGTGCCATAGCTCATTGGAACTAATATTTTTATGTACGAGAGCTTGTGTTGGGTGTCCCTTCAATTTGTACAAACCTCCCTCTCCGACACCAATCATAGTAGTTTAATCTATACTTGATTTCTTAGGCCATAGAAGGACTTGGTCATCCACAAAATATACTCTAAAGTCGTGATCTTCTAAAGCATATATAGAAAGAATATTCTTATTTAAGCCTTGTACAAACAATACATATTTTATTGGAATAGTCTTACATGATTCAAGTTGGTAGGAAGCTTCTCATATTCCATTTAATGCATGCCTGGAATTGTCTCCAAGCACCACCTGAAGGGATGAACTCTTTTATGTCAACTTTGTAAGAGAGTTTCAGAATCCGGTCATGTTCTTGGAAGCACCATTGTCCACTAGAAAAATATCACTTCCTTGAGTGATGGTACCTGTGAGAGATGAGACAAAGACATATTCTTCATCTTGAGTTTCCTTTGTCTTATTCTAAGGTGTAGACTCCTCCATGTCTAATACATGTGCATGATGATTTCTCTTCCCTTTCCCTTGAGGAAACTGGTAAGAGAAGTGTCCTAACTTCTGACAGGTGTAGCATCTAATCTTAGATACATCCTTCTTGTAGTATGAAACCTTGGATCTTCTATTCTTATTTGGATTGTGGTTTCTTCCTTCCTTCATTTTCTTCACATGAGGGGTAAGAGCTTGATTTTATTCATCATTGGTTTTTTGTGAGTTGGATATCAATATTTATTCTTCTTGGGTACATTCAGTCCACAGCTTGTCAAACTTGGGTAGTTTTCTTCTTGTGCAAATTTCTTGAACGAATGCATCCCAATAAGAGGGAAAACCATTAAGGGTTGTGGTCACAAGCTCTGCATCGCCCACTGTGTTGTTCCTGAGATTAAACTTAAGGCTCAAAGAATAATTTCAAACATCGGGAAAGTTTTAAGAAAGTTTTTTTTAAAAGTGGTTTTTCTACCTTAGTTATGTGAGAAAAATTCCTTAAATGAAATTAACAATATGGCAGCACATAGGCTGTATTTCGTGTCTGAGACAAAATTGTAATGTCGAATGGTGTGAGAGAAAACTACAAAACTGTAAAACAAACCAAGGCATCAATTACTTAAGAGTCTCACCTTGTTGCAGTAGAAGAAAATAAATAGTGTAACCCTGAATAAAGTATATAATATGGTAATTCACATAACTCACGGGTCTTGATTTACTCACAGTAAATGCAGAGGAAAAACTGCTTGTTTAAAAAATTACCAAGGCAATACAATTACAGTAGTTGTTGTACTAAATTGAAATCAAACATTTATCAAGGAAATGCTTAAAGAAGTTGCTGAGAAATGGAAAAACAGAAGAAGTGCATAACCCAAATTAAACAAAACTTGGAATCTTTGTCTGCACTTGTATTAATACTCTATAAGGAGAGTTCTCTCTGTTACAATCGGCAAGAAGTAAACTCTAATAGATCTTCAATCTATGTATTTATACAAAATGGTCTCAACTCAAAACCATTGGACTTATCATAATTAAAAATAGTAAATATCAGAAATAAGAAAATAGGGCATAGAGAACGATGAGCTTTGTTGGCAGTCTCTTTGTCTGCTAGCCGAAACACTTTTGTCTTCTAATCTTCTTGATGTTTTGGCACAACGTCCTGGTCATCATAGATTTGTTTCCATTTTTCCCCTCATCCATATCCAATCATGTAATAGCACTTTCTTACTTGTTTCCAAATGTGCTTGCCTTCCCATATTGAATGCATTGAATGCATCTACTTACTAATTTCAGTACCATCCCTGAAGGCTCAGTTGCTTGATTGGCCTCGAAAGTGTATAACTTTATTTCTACCTGAGGTATATTTTCCTATATCTTTTTATCTCCTTGAGATGTGACCTGTAACTACAAGCTCGGGTTCACTATCCATTTGTTTATTTGAGTAAGATCAATCCGTTTCATATTTTGAATGGTCATCAAAGCTTCATGTTTGCTTGTTATAGAATTATACTGATTATTTTCTATGTCGATTTGACCTAGGGATTCTGAAATAGCATTCCCTTCAAAATCAATTAGCCCTTTGTCTAGTGTTGTCATTGCTTCTAGACAAGCTTCAATTCAATCTCTGGCAAGTCTCTTGCCTTCTGCTAAATTTGTTTCCCAAGCCTTCAGAACTATATCACCTCTTATTTGTTCTAACAGAGAGAGCCAATGTACATTTGAGATATCATCCTTTGGTATCAATAAGATGGCCTCTTGAAACTTATCTCGAGTTGAATGAGCTTCTCTCTCCTTGATATAGATGTCTTTCAGAGAAAGGTCAATCGCCTGGTAACACTTCTAGATGGATTCTACCTTCACAAAAAGATCTTGCTGGGCATTTTCAAGTTTTTCATTTATTTCAATTGCTTGGGTTTGGAGAGCCAAAATATCCACTGAGGTACTTTTGGTCAACTCCAACTTAGCTTGCAATTGTTTTATTAATTCAGCATGTTGGGTGATCAGTCCTTGATTGAACTGAGAATTCCTTTGGAGCTCTTCAAAGTTGGCCTGGAGTTGTTGAATCCGTTGTTTATCATATGTTCTGGCCTATTCAAAATCTTGGTTCATCTTATCCTTCATATCATGTTCCATATTCATTATCTGATCCTGCAACTGCCTTACCAATAGGTCTCTCTATTTTAGTTGCTCGGCCATATTTTCTATAGACCAATGATTTGTCGTGGCAAAGGCACCTAATGAGCCTGCCATTTCTTTAGCAAATTCTGAATCGTCTCGGTTTTGTCCATCATATTTCATTCTTTTCCTTTTGACCATTGCTCCATATTTATGATGTGTTTCTCATTTAACGATGGCCCTCCTCTTCTTGTTGAAAAAGAAGTCTGGAGGAGGCATTTCTTCAGCTAAAATTGGGGTAAGATTATCTATAAAGATGACTTTGGAACTGAGATTTCCGAAACTTGACTGCAACGGTGTCGATGAAATAATGGCGTTACCTATTTATGTGGACGGTTGTTGCTCTGCTGTATTGGTAACCGGTTTGTCTGGTGTAGAAGGCAATGTATCCTATCCTTGTTTTAGAAAGGCTTTGAGTTGAGACTTTGCATGTTATGACTAGAAGTAAATTTGATTTAAACCTTCGAAAGTTGACTTCTAAGTCATTATTTTAAAAGATGAAATTCGAGAAAGTAAAGTTCAAGGTTTAGGATTTATATATGTTCCAACATAGGCTCCATCTGGGGATCACATATCCCTATGAGGCGTTGAAGATCAGTAGACCAGGTGCCTTTAATGGGTAAATGGAGTCATCATTGTATTTCTGGGAAACACCTTTGGGAAAAAATCATACAGAGAAAAATTGGACTTCAGCCAAAACTCAGAAAACATTCAAACACGGTCATTTATTGATCTCAAGTTAGGCTATTAATAGTTTCCTTTTCCTGAAACTGAGTTTGGATTTGTCTAAGATAATCAAAAAAACGTTAACTGAAGTATCAAACTTTGGTTGATTTCGTTCGCATCAAGGCACAGTAATTTTAACAATTTATTTGGGGAATCCCTTGTCGGTTTAGAATGTAAATATTATCGGAAAGAGGATTATCTATCAGAGTATGTTTATACATGTATGAAATCCTTACAGATATAATATACATTGCTTCACTGCCAGTGAGCCTGTTCAGTACCCGGGTGAAGTTATCTACATCTCCCATTGAATTTCCTTTCACCACTTCAATTTGCAATTTTGCATTTCATTGAGATGAGGGAAATCATTACTTGAATTTCCTTTCATCATCTCTTTTGGAAAAAATGGGGGAAATTGATTTACGAATTTCCTTTCACCATTTGTCTTGGACTAGATGGGGGCAATCATTTTATGAATTTCCTTTCACCATCTGTCTTATATTTTATTATAATTTTGAAGTGGGGGTAATCAACTTGTATGTATCATACAGGGATGATATATGCTTAAGATTTGACAATGAAGGTCTGTCAATAGTTTTTTATTGTACTCTGAGCTAATTCTTTCCCGGTATTCAATACACCATTTCCTATAGGGAATATCTTATGGGGAACTTTTATTTTCCAGGGATTTTCCTTGAGCGAACTAATCAGTTTAAATCTGTTAGAATAGCTAAAGTTATCAGGATTAACCTAGACATACTTTCTTTCAGTTAAAATCATAGGAACGTAAATATTTTCACCTAATCTTGTTTTGAAGCTACGTTTTTAAGTTTTCAAAGGTAAGGCGAAATTCTTTCTTTCTGTGAAGATTTAAGGCTAGGTAGTGAAAATTAGGATAGAGTGAAAGATCAGAAATAGGCAAAATGAAACAGAACGGGGACCGAGAGGGTTTGACACAAAATAATATCATTTCCACATAGTTTGTTTTTCGATTATCCAGCTTCTCCTTTTTTAAGCCCCCTTTTTATTCTTATTTTCTTTTTATTTCATCTTGTGTCATTTTCATTTGATTCGGAGGTTTTCATATTTATACTTTTATGATCTTTGATTAGCTGACCATATTCACATGAGTAGAACCTTGTTAATATCTGATAAGATTTCTTTTAGTATTTTATCTTGAACAATAATCATAGAAGTTCATACCTCGGATTTCATTTATATTTTCAACCAAACCAATTATTAATTCATCACCTATTTTGAGAGAAAACAAATATTCTGAAAATTGAGCGTCGGATTCTGATACCTCCTTATTTTTCATACGATAATAAGTATTCTGCAAGAGCATAAAAAGCAACAATTAGAAAATTCCACAAAATAGAAATGATATGTAGTATAGATATTTTATATTTTGTTTTTATGATATTGAATGAAACTTGGTTTATTTACAACGGAGAAGTGAAATTCAGATACCCTACAAAAGAAAGTGAAATTGCAAAATCAAACAAGAAACCAAACCGGTATATACAATGTCAATGTGAAACATGATTATTGCATAAAATGTTTTAGATAGTGCCCGTTGATAGGGGCATCAAAAAAATTTCCATCAAGATTTTCCAGTATGAATGAATTTTTTCCCTCTGTAGCTGCAATCTTGAAAGGTCTGAACCAGAGATGATCAAACTTGTCATGTTTTCATGCATCTTCTTTTCTAGCATCCCATTTCAAAACTATATCACCAGGAATAAACTCCCTATTTTTTGCTTTTTTATCGAAAAGGGCTTTCATATTATCTTGGTATTTTTTAAGTCTATCATCAAATTCGGCCCTGTTTTGCTGGACTTCGATAATCTGGTTTATCCTTCTCATCACGTGATTTGGCTCTTTTTTTGCATCTTGCCACAGCTTCATCACTAGAAGAGCGAGATTGATAGGAAGGACAACATCAGTACCATAAACCATTTGTAAAGGGGGCATACCTATTGATTTCTTAGTGCCGATTCGGTTTTCCCATAAGGCGGACTTGAGGTGCACGTGCCAAGCCTTCTTATTCTTTGTCAAAACTTTCTTGATTATATTCATCAAACTCTTGTTGGATGATTCAACCAACCCATTTCCCTGAGGATAATAATATGTAGAATGTCCTAGCACAATGTTATATTTTTGACAAAAAATTACCATTGCCATAGATTTGAAAGCTTGGGCATTATCCGTGACTATTTTTCGAGGGAAACCAAACCTTGATAGGATATTTTCTTCCAAAAATCTTATAACTACCAAATCTATGGCATTCCGATTTGGAATGGCTTCAACCCATTTCCTGAAATAATTGGTAGCAGTTAAAATCCATTTATGTTGGGCACTTGACTGTGGGTAGATCTCTCCAATGAAGTCCAGACCCCATTGTTGAAAAGGAGCCTCTGTTTTTACTGGGACTAGAGGTAGTGCAGGAAGCTTTTTCTTACCAGAGAACAGTTGACAAGGGTTGCAGGATTTGACCTTGGCATTCACATCAGTAAATAAATTTGACCAATAATATACATCTCTTATAATCTTGTAGGTCGTGGCCCTCCAGGCGTGATGTCCTCCACATATTCCTTTGTGAAATTCATTTATGGCATTCTCTATTTCATGTTCTGTCAAACAACGTAGCAAGAAACCTAAAGGATCCTTCCATTATAGTTGACCTTCAATGATACAGTATTTAACTGCGTGTAGATTTAACGTTCTCGCTTTGGATGGAGTCATGTCACTCGGGCACTGAAGGGTGAGGAGGTATGAAACAATATCGTGATACCAATCAGAGGAGGAAAACTTATCTTCAATCTGGACTGTAGGGGTTTGATCATGAAGTTCCTCTATGTCTGGAATATATTCGTGTGATTCCAGATGATTGATCCCAAGTGCTTTGAAATTTGATTCTGCTAATAATATCGCCAGGCCCTGACCTTTTACCAGCTTGGTCGATTTTACTTCTAAATAGAACTCTTGAATTTTGTCTAACCACCTACCTCTCCTACCATCATTGTCCGGGTTGTACCAATATATCTTTGATAGAGCTTATTGGCACATAGGCGATTATTCTGGAATGTAGTACATATGTCTTGAAATCTTTGAGAGCTTTCACCATCGCGTAAGCTTGTTTTTCCAGTATATCATATCTTAATTCGGCGTCTCTGAGACTTTTACTAAATGATGCAATCGGCTGCTCGAAACCTTCTTCTTTGTTTTGCAGGATTATCGTTGTGATAGTATGTTCAGATGTGAAAGAAAAGATCGGGAATTTCTTAGTATAGTCTGGACTAGCTAACATTGGCACTTTGCTTATAGCTTTCTTAAATCGCTTGAATGATGCTTTTGCTTCTATAGTCCATTTCATCTCATTGTCTTTCTTCAGCACATATGTGATTAATTTGACAATTTCAGCAAAGTTAGGGATAAACCTTCTCAAAAAATTTATCTTCCCTAAAAAAGACTAGATTTATTTTTTATTTCTAGGAATGTTTATTGTGTCAATAGCCTCTATTCACTTGGAGTCAACCTTAATTCTATCTTTCGAAACTATATGACCCAGAATCTTATCTTCTTGCATAGAAAAATGAGATTTCTTAGGGTTTAGAGACAAACCAAATTTTCTGCATTTTTCAAAGGTTTGTTTGAGATGAACCAGATGTTCTGCGTCAAAATTCGAGAAGACTGTTAGATCATCTAATTAAATAACGACAAATTTATATCTCTCACCGATGAAATCTATATCCATTTCTCTTTGGAAAGTGGTCCCTGTGTTCATCAAACCAAATGGAATTTTATCATACATGAAATTTCCCCATGGAGTAGTGAATGCGGTTTTTTCTTTATCATATTCGTGGACAGCAATTTGGTTGTATCCTGAAAAACCATCGATCATAGACATTATTTTAGCACCAACTACTTTTTCCAAGACATGATCCATTTTTGGCAGTGGGTAGTTATCCTTGAGGGATGACGGGTTTAAATTCCTAAAATCTACACAAAGTCTTATTTCTCCACTCTTCTTCCTAACAGGTACCAAATTTTCTACCCATTCAGAATACCTAAGTGGGATGATAATCTTTGCATCAAGAAGTCTATTGACTTCTCTTTCTATTACTGGTAAGAGGATAGGATTGATCTGTCTCAGCTTCTGTCTAAAATTTTTGACACCATGCTTCAAAGGAATCTTATGTTCAATTACAGAGGTATTGTAAGTTTTTAAATCGTCATAGGACTATGAAAAGACGTCTTTATATTGCTTAAGCAATTCGACATATTTATTTTTCACCTGGGCTGGAAGGTATTTAGATAAATTGACTATCTTAGAATCTTTTTTAGTTCCAATGTCACAGTCTTCAACCTCCTTAGGTTGAGGTCGTAGGGTAGATTTCAAGGGTATATCATATTGGTCAAACAATCTCTCTAAGGGTATCAGACCTCTAGGGATCTGATTGTTCTTAAGTACAAGAATTTGGTGATTTGCAATCTTATCTTGGAACTTTTTAGGATCTTCACCTTCCTGCATGATCCAGATACGATCGTTTTGGTTTTCTTGATCTATATGGGTCTCAGAGAATTCATCAACCATTTCTAGAAACTATTTAATCTGCTTGTCATATTCAAAGACTTGCCAATGTTGCACATTATTTGGGATTGAAGGTTTGTGTCTCATTTATATATGATACTTCAGCTTTAGGACAGTAGGCGACGTAAAGGTCGCAGTTGCTTTGGCCAAAGAGTATGCCTGATGATTTTCCATTCTGGGAATGTGGTGAATGTTAAATGATGAGAATAAATTCTCAATCAGATCCCAGGCGCAATTTATGTATGACATTAGCCTTGGATGTTTAGCTTGATATTGTTGCTTCATTTGTTTTACAATAAGTTTGGCATCACCATAAACTATTAAATTTTCAATTTTTAGTTTCCTGGCGGCTTCTAATCCTAAGACCAGGGCCTCGTACTCACAGACATTATTTGTATAATCAACTTCCTACTGTAATCTGTATGAAAAGAGGATGACATATTCATCTCTGGGTGCAACAAATAACACTCCAGCACCTGCCCCTTTCCAGGACGAAGCGCCATCAAAAAACATTTTCCATACTCCCTCCCTACTATTTACACTTTTCTTTGGTTTTTCTATTTTTTTGTTTTCATCTTCTATACATTATTCAAAATCATCGTCTATTGATAAAATGCAATTTCCTAGATCCTAATCAGCAACATAGACTAGATAATTGTTTGGGTTTTGGGGGTCACTTACAGAATATGTCAGTCCAGTCTCTCTGTATAGTCGAGTAAATTGTCGACCAAAAATCGGGATCGTAGCGTACGTCATGTCCAATTGAAGTGATCCTCCTAATTTTTCACCCCACGACCTGGATAGAAGCATGCCATACTTGGCGGGGACATCAACAGTGACTACATCCATAAGTATACTTTTTACAGGAATCTATGCAAGATTCACTACCAAATCCTTGATCATGCTGAGACACTTAACTTTTCTTGAATCAAATGAATATAAGTCCTGATAAGGTCTAGTGATTTCAAGGCCCAATTTTTCCAAAATAACTTTAGGCATTAAATTGTGAGAAGCCCCGGAATCTAAAGTGCAATTATGCAGTAAGTGGTCATGCACAGTTAATGTAATGTAAAACAGAGCAACAGAATCCTTAGTATTCTCGATGTGTGGACCAAACATAATTGTAGGTCTTTCATCTTGTAAATTTATCACATCTGCGTGACATTCAGCATTAGAAAAATTCATCATCTTAGCAATCTGTTTTTTATAAATTGGATTCTTGGCAAGCTCAACCAGGGGCACAGGGATTTTAATTTTATTTAGTTCATTTTCTAAACTAAAACCTCCAGTTGACTTTTTGATTTCTCTGGTTGCAGCTTCTGCTTTGATATTTTCTATTTTCTTAGTTTTGGTTGCTTTTGTTTCAACTGTTTTGTTTTGGGCAGCTTGTGTTTCGACTAAAGGTTTAGTGGCAGTTGCCTCATTTGCTTTATTTCTTGATAGAATCCATTTTGGTGGGACTCTTATAGTACTTGTTTCTCTGGGCCTTAAATTATGCTTTTGTTGAAGTTCGACCATTAAGGAGTCGGCGATTCCTTGATATGCAGCCTCTCCCAGATTATTTATACTCTCCTCGTTAATAAGCAGGGGTTCTAGGTATAGAGATATTTCATAATCATGTCTATTTAAATGAGGTTCTTGGTCGTCATCACTAAGGTTGTTTATGTCTTCTTCTAGCCCCTCGTAATTTTGAATATCATCTCCTATAAAAATTTATGTTTTAAACGGAGCCTAGATTTTTTTATCTTCGCTTTTTATTTGTCTCTGCTGAGTCTGGGGGTTAGGATTTCTTCTAAAATATTTTATAGCGAATGGATCAGGTTTGGCTTGGTATAGTTCCATTCTAGATATTTTGTTAGAAAAATCTTTGATTATCTTATCCATTTCATCTATTTTTTCTTCCGCAGACCTCCCAGATACGAAGGGTCCGGCTTGTTCCCTGAAGTGTTTAGGTTCTTTTGTTCTTGTCTCAACCTTGTTTTTTAATTCACCAGATGCCATCATATTTGATTCAATCTCTATGGCATCATCTTGCATCCCTACCAAAGTGGAAAATCGCCTTTCTCTTAAGAGCAGGGCAAAGTCGGGTTCGAAACCCCTGTGAAAGTCACCTTTGTCGCATGTTGGGAGGGTTTAACTTCATCTAGGATCTTGTGGTATAATTTATTGAACCTCTGAGTAAATTCGAGAACCGACTCAGAATTCCTTTTTCTTAGGCCCTGAATTCAGTTAAATAATACAAATGGTCTTTATTTTCTCCCCACTGTCTTAAAAAGGTGTTTTCTAAATCACCATGTGACCGGAGGGATCCTATCCGGAGTCCTCGAAACCAGATTCTTACTTTTACTTCAAAATTTTGCACTAAAATCCTTGAGTAAATATCCTCATGCTCAATTCCAAGGATATCAGCGAACCGATCGAAAAAGGTTATGTGCTATGTGGCAGTCAAATCTCCTTCTCCCGTAAATTTTGGTAATTTCTTCTTATCATTTTCAGGTAAATCATGAAGGACGGGAGGAAGGACTAAAGGAGTGTATTTGGTCGCTACCTTAGAAAACTTATAGGGGGTGGGGGTTTTCCTTGACCTTTCCCACCTTCTCCTCTGCCTCCAGCACCACCTCCTCCGGCAGCAGCCATTGGAAGTCTAGGGGATGAACTTTAGGAAAAAAGAGGGTTTTTGAAAACTTCGAGGGACCAAAGTGACGACCTTTCAACTTCTTCGAGATGTGGTGAAGGAAACTTTGGAAAAAGGTCATTAGGATATGGAAAGTATAGAAAAGGATGAAAACATGGATTGGTTTCCTCAGACTTACAAGATGTGTAAATAGTTGAACCGACAGGAGACGAATCAGCGTATAAAATGTGTTCTTCAGGATTTCGGAGAGCTGAAACTTTTACTTCGGGCAAGGGTAAGGTTAACGGAGTATTATTGATAACGGGTGAAGAGGAGGCTCCTTTGTTCATACAATAATGAGTATTATAAGAGTCAATCTCAATCTTTATTTTGGGTACGATTTCCTCCGGGTTCTCAAGCCCAACCTCGGACCTGCTAGTTGAGGCCTCCGCAGAGGGTGTTTGTTTAATATTCTCTTCGAGAGTTGGTTATTCGACCGGAACCTTAGTATTGACTGGTGCAACTTTGGGTTGGTATTTTTTACCTGCCAATGCGGTATTCGATTTGAGGTATCATTTTGGTTTCAACAACCTTTCAGGATCAGATACAGGTGTAGTCTGCTTATCATCTAGATTCTTTTTGGTATTCTTTCAACCGAATGCCAGTTTATCTGTGGTGGAGTCTCCAAGTGAAAGATAAAAATAGCATTAATTTAGTATTCAATCTTTGTTCACTATCAACGATAGAATCTTACCTTGTTGTTTTCCCAAGGAAAAATAACTTTGTTTCTCCGTCCCCGGCAACGACGCAAAAAAGATGGTGTTCCTGAGATTAAACTTAAGGCTCAAAGAATAATGTAAAGCATCAGGAAAGTTTTAAGAGAGTTTGTTTTAAAAGTGTTTTTTCTACCTTAGTTATGTGAGAAAAATTCCTTAAATGAAATTAACAGTATGGAAGCACAAAGGCCATATTTCATGTCTGAGTCAAAATTGTAATGTCGAATGGTGTGAGAGAAAACTACAAAACTATAAAACAAAGCAATGCATCAATTACTTAAGAGTCTCACCTTGTTGCAGTAGAAGAAAATAGATAGTGTAACCTTGAATAAAGTATATATTATCGTAATTCACATAACTCGCGGGTCTTGATTTACACACAGTAAATGCAGAGGAAAAACTACTAGTTTAAAAAATTACCAAGGCAATATGATTACAGTAGTTGTTGTACTAAATTGAAATCAAACATTTATCAAGGAAATGCTTAAAGAAGTTGTTGAGAAATGGAAAAACAAAATAAGTACATAACCCAGATTAAACAAAACTTGGAATCTTTGTCTCCACTTGTATTAATACTCTATAAGGAGATTTTTCTCTATTACAGTCGGCAAGAAGTAGCCTCTAATAGATCTTCAATCTATGTATTTATACAAAATGGTCTCAACTCAAAATGGTTGGACTTCTCATAATTAAAAATAGTAAATATCATAAATAAGAAAACAGGGCATAGAGAACGATGAGCTTTGTTGGCAGTCTCTTTGTATGTTGGCCGAAACACTTATGTCTTCTGATCTTCTTGATGTTTTGGCACAACATCCTGGTCATCATAGCTTTGTTGCCAATTTTCCCCTCATCCATATCCAATCATGTAATAGCACTTTCTTACTTGTTTCCAAATGTGCTTGCCTTCCCATATTCAAGGCATTGAATGCATCTACTTACTAATTTCACTACCATCTCTGAAGGCTCAGTTGTTTGATTGACCTCGAAAGTGTATAAGTTTCTTTCTACCTGACGTAGATTTTCCTGTATCTTTTTAGCTCCTTGAGATGTGACCTGTAACTACAAGCTCAGGTTCACTATCCATTTGTTTATTTGAGGAAGATCAATCTGTTTCATATTTTGAATGGTCGTCAGAGATTCCTCTTTTCTTGTTCTAGAATTATACTAATTCTTTGCTATGTCGATTTGACCTAGGGATTCTAAAATAGCATTCCCTTCAAAATCAATTATCCCTTTATCCATTGTTTTCACTGCTTCTCTACAATCTTCATTTACATCTCTAGAAAGTCTCTTGCCTTCTACTAAATTTGTTTCCCAAGCCTTCAGAACTATATCACCTCTTATTTGCTCTGACAGAGAGAGCCAATGTACATTTGAGATATCATCCTTTGGTATCAATAATACGGCCTCTTGAAACTTAGCTCGAGTTGAATGAGCTTCTCTCTCCTTTATATAGATGTCTTTCAGAGAAAGGTCAACCACCTAGTAACACTTTTGGATTGCTTCTACCTTCACAAAAAGATCTTGCTGGGCATTTTCAAGTTTTTCATTTATTTCAATTGCTTGGGTTTGGAGAGCCGAAATATCCACTGAGGTACTTTCGGTCAAATCCAACGTAGCTTGCAATTGTTTTATTAATTCATCATGTTGGGTGATCAGTCCTTGATTGAACTGAGAATTCCTTTGGAGCTCATCAAAGTTGGCCTGGAGTTGTTGAATTTGTTCTTTATCATATGTTCTGGCCTATTCAAAATCTTGGTTCATCTTATCCTTCATATCATGTTCCATATTCATTATATGATCCTGCAACTACCTTACCAACAGGTCTCTTTGTTTTAGTTGCTCGGCCAGATTTTCTACAGACCACATTTGTCGTGGCAAAGGCACCTAATGAGCCTGCCATTTCTTTAGCAAATTCTGAATCATCTCGGTTCTTTCCATCATATATCATTCTTTTCCTTTTGACCATCGCTCCATCTTTCTGATGTGTTTCTTGTTTAATGGTGGCCCTCCTCTTCTTGCTGAAAAGAAGTCTGAAGGAGGCATTTCTTCGACTGAAATTGGGGTAATATTATCTATAAAGATGACTTCGGAACTCGGATTTCTGAAACTTGACTGCAACGGTGTCAATGAAATAATGGGGTTACTTATTTCTGTGGACGGTTGTTGCTCTGTTGTATTGGTAACCGGTTTGTCTGGTGTAGAAGGTGATGTATCTTGTCCTTGTTTTAGAAAGGCTTTGAGTTGAGCCTTTGTCTTTTATGAGTAGAAGTAAATTTGATTTAAACCTTCGAAAGTTGACTTATGATTCATTATTTTAAAAGATGAAATTCGAGAAAGTAAATTTCAAGTTTTAGGATTTATATATGTTCCAACACACTGAATCTCCAATGGAAAATAGTTTATCCTTGATCTGAGAAACCCTCATAAATCAGGAGGAAATTGAATATGCCTTGTTCATCATCACATTTCTGAGTCGATGCCTTAGGGTTAGCTTCCTGCTAGTATTATTTCTTGCATATATTATGGTAAGGGAATCAAAAATTTCCTTTGGTGTCTTCGATTCTGATACATGAGGAATCAAGTGATCCTTGATTGAATTAGAAAAGATTCTCTTGGCCTTGAACTCATTCTACTTATACTTCACCTTGGCCTCTTCTTCTTCTAGTTCTGGAATAGCTTGCTTGATTGTACCTTTCGGCACTCTTTTGGGTCAGTTTTTTCATCATTGCTTTCACGGAATCAACAAATAAGACCATTGATAATGGGAGCACGGATTCTAGTTCAAATGTCTGATCTCTATCTAAATCAAAAGATTTCCCGCTTATATTTAGTATAGGGAATGCGGAAAAATTCCCTTGGCATTCTCGCCAAGTGTGCACCCTTTGCATACTCCATCATGCTCCACCTACATATCTAGTAGACCTGTAACCATCTTGCTAAAAATTGTCAAGGCTCTGTAATTGAGGTGAGAAAGTATTTGGTGCCATAGTTCACTGGAACTAATATTTTTATATACAAGAGTTGTGTTGGGTGTCCCTTCAATTTGTACAAACCTCCCTCTTGGACACCAATCACAGTAGTTGAATATATACTTGAGTTCTTAGGCCATAGAAGGACTTGGTCATCTACAAAAGCTACTCTAAATCCTCGATCTTCTAAAGAAGAGATAGAAAGAAGACTCTTCTTTAATCCTTGTACAAACAATACATATTTTATTGGAATAGTATTACCTTATTCAAGTTGATAGGAGGCTTCTCCTATTCCATTTACTGCATGCCTGGAATTGCCTCCAAGCTCCACCTGAAGGGATGAACTCTTTTATGTCAACTTTGTAAGAGAGTTTTGGAATTTGGTCATGTTCTCGGAAGCACCATTGTCCACTAGCCAAATATCACTTCCTTGAGTGATGGTAGATGTGAGAGTTGAAACAAAGACATATTCTTCATCTTGAGTTTCCTTTGTCTTCTTCTAAAGTGCAGACTCCTCGATGTTTGATGCATGTGCATGATGCTTTCTCTTCCCTTTCCCTTGAGGACACTGGTAAGAGAAGTGTCCTAACTTCTAACAAGTGTAGCATCTAATCTTATATGCATCCTTCTTGTAGTCTGAAACACTGGATCTTCTATTCTTCTTTGGAATATGGTTTCTTCCTTCCTTCCTTTTCTTCACACGAGGGGCAAGAGCTTGATTTTATTGATCATTGGTTTTTTGTGACTTGGATATCAATCTTGATTATTCTTCGGTACATTCAGTCCACAGCTTGTCAAACTTGGGTAGTTTTCTTCTTGCGCAAATTCCTTGAATGAATGCATTCCAATAAGAGGGAAAACCATTAAGGGTTGTGGTCACAAGCTCTGCATCGTCCACTGAATCTCAAATGGAAGCTAGTTGATCCTTGATCTAAGAAACCCTCATAAAGTATGAGGAAATTGAATATGTCTTGTTCATCATCACATTTCTGAGTTGATGCCTTAGGGTTAGCTTCATGTTATTATTATTTCTTGCATATAGTCTGGTAAGGGAATCAAACATTTCCTTTGGTGTCTTCGATTCTGATACATGAGGAATAAAGTGATCCTTGATTGAATCAGACAAGATCCTCTTGGCCTTGATCTCATTCTTCTTATGCTTCACCTTGGCCTCTTCTTCTTCTGGTTCTGGAATAGCTTGATTGACATGATCAAAAAGTTCATTCCCTTCTAGAATTAGAAGCACCCTATGCTTCCATGATCTGAAGTTGTCTTCTCCTTCTAGTTTGTCTTAAACTCTCATACTTGTAGACATTTTTTTCTGGTAGAAAATCTAGGCATGAGAAAAAATTCCTAGAGTTCCAAAAAATGCGCTAGGGCTTACAAATTTCTCCTTGACACTAGCACTGGAGATTCCAATGACTGGCAATCTTGTGCTAGATCAAATCTAAATTTAGCCCTCAAGCTCTAAAACCATGTTAGATTTTCTTATATTCTTCAATTTTGTAGACTTATTAGAGAATTTAGATCTTCTTTCAACATTCAATAAGCATATACTAAAAATATAAGTAGGATCTAGAAGTATATAGACAAGCACAATAAGACACAAAGATATATCCTGGGAAAACCCCAAACTCAGGGAGAAAAACCCAACCAACTTTTCTTAGAGAGAATATCCTTGCCAACACAATATAACCATAAAATAGCTCTATCCACTAGAGAAAACCAACAAAGAATAAAACCATGCAATATGTACTTATCTCACAAAGAGAAGATTTAGCAATATAGTTGCAGGAAACCCTAGCCAGAGCGCTAGAGTATCTAGCCTCCATTAGCACACCACCAAGACAAAAGAGAAACCCTAGTGAGGGTTATGAGGAAACTCTAGCCAACATGTGCCCTTCTTCCTTCCTTCTTCACTAGACTACTGCAACTGCTAATCTCCACTAAACTTGTGCTAGGATTGCAGAGTGAATGTGAGTGTCTCAAATGAGCTAGCGCCTACCTTTATTTATACTAGTCTGTCAGGTGACTTTTCAAGTAGGGTCGACCTCTCTTTCTGGAAAATATATTTTCTCTTTTATTAATTTATGTGGGGTTGACTTCTCTTTTGGGATATTCTAATTTCTTCTAGGGCTTCTTTGATTTCTTCACATCTTCATCTCTAAGAAAAGTTGTCCAAGAGGTGAATACCTCCCGTGGCTACCAAAAACATCAACATTTTTCTAGGGGGGTTAATTTTTTTTTAATGTAGACCTAATTTTCATAAACCAACCACTCTAGTGCATAGAACATTAAAATTTACCTAAAAACAAAAACAAAAATCATCAAAAATGGACTCCATATGACAAGGTTATGACCTTTCAATAATCATCGTTCAACACATCTGATGAGAACAGTTGGCCAACCCTTTTTTTGATAAGGGAGGAGGATTCACAAAGGGTTTAAGAAGTAGTATCCAACACTTGTCTCATCATCCTCCCTTCTGAGTTGATTGTTCCTCAATCTCCCCCTCTATGTGAATATTATGCTTAATGAAGGGTTGACCAACCCTTTCTCGAGATCCCTCTCATCGATAATAGTAATCTTGAGGAAGGATCAATCGATCCTTCCTCGAGTACCCCATCATCACAAATGTTATGCTTGAGGAAGGGTTGATAGACCCTTCCTTAGTCTCCCCCTCATTGTGAATATTATGCTTGAGGAAGGGCCAACCAACCCTTCCTTGGGATCCCCTTATGCACTGATATTATGCTAGAAGAAGGGTGGATCGACCTTTCCTCCAACTCTTTGTCAACACAAATACTATGCTTGAAAAAGGTTTAGAAAAATATTCCCCAAGATCCCTATGACAATAATATTATGCTTAAGGATGGGTTTGTCATCCCTTTTTCAAGTTCCCCCTCGACTAGAATATTATGCTTCAGAAAGGGTTGACTAACCCTTCCTTGAGCTCCCCCTCTACATGACTAGTATTCTCGAGGATGAGTCGACTGATCCTTTCCTACGCTCCCTCTCAATGATAATTGTAATATTAAGGAAGGGTGAATTGATATTTCCCTGCATTCCCCCTCAACGTGAATGATATGCTTGAGGAAGGGCCAGTCAACCCTTCCTTGGGCTCCCCCTCGACACAAATACTACCCTTGAACAAGGGTCGATCGATCGTTTCCTGAGCTGCCTCTAGAAAATAATAGTATTATTAAGGCAGGGTTGTCCAACCCTTCCTCGTGCTCTCCCTCGATGTGAATACTATTATTGAGGAAGGGTCAAACAACGCTTCTTCGACCTCCCCCTCAACCTGAACACTATACTTGAGGAAGGTTCGATCGATGCTTCCCTGGGCTCCCCCAGGATGAGAATACTATGCTTGAGCAAGGATCGACTAACTCTTCTGCATGATATATATAGATTTGAATATTATCATTGAGGATGGGACGCTTGACCCTTTCTTGGGTTTCCCCTCGATGCAAGTAATATTCTTGAGGAAGGGTCAGTTGATCATTTCATGTGATCTCTCTTGACGACAATAGTAATATTAAGCTATCTAAATGTGATTACTATGGTTGATGATGATGTGATTACTATGCATATCATTTACTTACTTGGATATAAATTTGAATTGGCATCTGTTATAAGAAAAATATGTCTGTTGGGACAGATCCAACCTATCCGGCTGTGAAGCTGGTTACAACCTATTTGATAGCTTAGTACGAGGCGAAGACTACCTGCACCTCAGGTGGTCCTTTGCCTAAGGCGGTAATGAAGGCGGGAAATGAGAGGTGAAAGACTTATAAGAAGTCTTTCTCAGGACCACCCACCTTGGGTGTTGTCCTCCCTCAGCTTCCTGGATGGCCAAAATGGCTTGGGGGGTGAAAATTATAGACGATAGGATGAAAACAAGCTCACTAATTTTTAGGACAATGAACTATTTAAATCGAACAATGAGTTGTTCACTCACTTAAAGCATTGGAAAATGGCCCAGAATGGGTCCCCGGGGTAAACCGGTGTCCTGGACAATTAACCAATGGATGCTTCAAGTGAAAGAGTGCAAAACAAGGGTGAAACGTGAGCTTAAAAGCTACATCCAAGTCCTTTTAAATGGTTGTAAATTGAAAACATCAAGTTGTTCAAAGCTTTTAAGACAAGGAAACAATTCCAGAATGGCTTGATACACCCCAAGGTGACCCAGGAAGTGATCCTGGAAGATTGTTAAATCAAAAAGGGGGTTGTAAAAGGGGATGAATTACCCTTTTTACAAGTTGTTAAAGATATATATAAGGGAAAGTATTCACAAATTCAATTTTTGGTTAGTGGGTGAAAGGTAGACTGACAAAAGGTTGACTTTAAAAGTATTTTATTGCTAAATTTTTAGTTTTTTTAACACATGTCTTGGCCACCACATTGTTTTGAAGGTTATCCCAATCAAAAAAACACATCATGGAACTGTGTCAACCAGTATAAGAAGAGTATTCCTAGCATACCATTGTGGTTAGGTTGAAGAGTGCCCCATGCAGTTCAGAGAAGCAGAGATTAGCCACTTCTCGTCACTAGCACTTTCAGGCTCTTAAATACGCTTGGATGGAAGAAGGATACCTGCGAAAAGGAAGAGGCCCAGGACCCCCCTAAAGAGAGTTTTAGTTGAGCTTACCCAAACAGATTAGTATTCCAACCAAGCTAAGTTAATCAACTCCTTGACCATGTGGTACTAAGGAAAGACCACTCGACTTGTACTAACTAAACAACTTCTGAGGGGCTCCTGATGAAGACTCTCTGGCTTTGACTCTTAGTATCCTACAAAATTGAAATTGCTTGAAATGAAACACCAGGCCATCCACGTGGTGAGGTCACGTCTTGCTTTCACAAGCGGGCCTCCTGGTTACTAAATTTGAAATATATCTAAAACTATATACAAAAAGTAAGTAAATAGGTAGGTGGCATATATGTCACAGCTAAATAATATGTATATGTATGTAGCTAAATAGTATAAGTTTGTTTTGAGTGTACGGGGCGGACCCTTGAATTGTTTTCAAGTATTTTGCAGCTTTTTGCATGTATTTAGCTTTTTGATTTTTGTATGGCCCCTTTTGGGGCAGCCACCTATAGATTAGTGAATCAAAAATTATACAATGAAAATATGACAAGATTAACTAATTACAAGTAACTATTATACCATTCAACCCAAAGGAATGGATTGAGGCTCTTTTTGAGCGGCAAGGCTGCCATGTGCATGAAATCCCCAACTAACTCCTTGTATGGGGATTGGAAGTTTAGTGTTTGAAATTTAGAAATGGTGATGATTATCTATGCAAGTATAGATTAGATTTTTTAACATAAATTCACAAGTAAACTGCTCAAGTTATCTACACAAACTAAGCATATCAACATTGGTATGTGTGCCAAAAATTTTGGAATGAGTGCAAGTGATATATAAAGTGAATATGAGAGTGATTGGGTAGATTTACCAATCAAATTGGATGTTTTTCTTCATTGTCCTGCTGGCCCCTTTGCCTCAAACAGGTTTTTAGGTGGTCCCCAACCGCTTAGGAGAAGCAGAATAGGTGATTGGTTATGTCCTTGCAGGCAAACAATGAAATTTTAGTATTTATGTATGGAAAAACTAAATTAAATGTAACAGAAATATGCACATAAAAGGTATATAACAGCCAACTAAGATGGTTTTCACGTGGGGGGAAATTGACCAAAATGACCAATTTTTCTATTTGGGACAGCAAGGTTAATGGTAAGAAAACATAACATAAATATACATGAATGAAAAGAGAAAGAAAACAAGTATGAACAGCCAATTAAGGGTCATATTTGAGGGTTGTCCTAAGGGACCCTGGGACTCCCAACCACTAGCTAAGGCTGAAAATAATTGAGTACTTCATAAAATCTGCACTAAAACACATCAAACAAGTTAAACTAAGTTGTTAGAAAATCAAAGAAAGCAAGTTAAACCCAAGGAAGCAAAAATAAACACCTAGTTAACCAATCCCTCCTGGAGACAGCTAACATAACAAGCATTTACTTCTACCCCTCAACCCTTAACCAACAAGTGACACATCCAACAACTAAAATTTAATAAGTATCACACGCACGCATAGTCTTGGAAAATTTCAGCAGAGCTTTGTTACTATATTCATCCTCCTTTTTACAATGCCAACCCTCTTATTTATAAAGGAGAGGTGAAGGCTTAGGTTTATCTCACAAGACACTTGTCACTTTTGGAAAAGTGACAAGTGGACCAACCCTAAAGTCTTTTTGTCTTTTTACAAAAAGTAACCTTATCCTAAAAGAGAATCTTATCCAAAACGGAATATTATCCTAAAGGGATCAAATAAAATCTGATTTGACCTCTTAATTACAATGTATACATATCAAAAAAGAAAATCATGTGAGACTTCATATTACAAAAATTCATTTTCCATAAAATGACAAAAATTGGTATGCCACCTCATCATTTGCCTTGGGATTTGTGCAATCCCAAAGGATCTTTAACTGCTGCCATGTTTTGTAGTTGTAGATGAGGTGGTTTAGGAAAATTCTCGGCCATCCATGGCTGTCGGAATCACTGGGATGAAGCCCCAAGGTGTGGGGAAATTGTTGATTTGCTTAGGAGGGTAAGGGGCCTTTGGGATTTGGTCGTTGTAAGTAAGGAAATGCTCGATGTTCATGCACTTTTCATACCTGATTACACACCGCCTTTGTTGCCTATAATTTTCCATGTTATCTAGTTGAAGCATGGCTTCGATTTGGGCTTGTTTCGGTGAGGGGACCCCCTGGGCCTGAACCTTGAGAGGCTCTTCCCTTGGGCCTGAACCTTGAGAGGCTCTTCCCCTGGGCCTAAACCTTGACACGATCTTCCCCTGTACCAAACAAGCACAAAACTGTTCTTTATTGTTCCCATTTTTTATCTTTGTCTTCTACCTTTCCGCTGCCTTTCTTTTTGCGCAAATCCGACTCCGGATGAGTAAGATATGGCCCCGGAAAGCGACGCGGGAAGGAGTCGGTCGGGAGACTAATCAAGGAAACACTTATAATTAGGGAAAAACTTGTAATTGGGGAAAAAATCTGGGTTGGACACCATAATTGACAAGCTGCTACAGGGCTGCATACCTCTAGCTGAAATGGGTTTTCCTCACCCGACCCAATTTGGCCTCAGAGACCCCCAATTAGGCCTCCTTCTAGCGCATGCTTATCGGGCCAATAATGAGTCCCTGTCACTCTGAGACCTGCCACTGAAATTATGGGCTGAATTTACGGAGGTGAATGCCATGGATGCATTCCTGACTTCATCCCGGTCGTTTCGACCATTAACATGCGAAAATCGGCCTCTGTATGGTGAAGTTATGCAATTAAAACATGTCAGTGACCCTTAGCGGGGGGGGATTTAATTTTTTAATATATAGTTCTAGTATATAATAAAATTTATTAAAAAAAACTTTAAATTTTATTACAAATTTAAATAAAAATATATTTTTCAATATATATATATATATATATATAAAACAAAATTTAAAAATTTAATAAATTTAAAAATTTAATAAATTTAAAAATTTAATAAATTTAAAAATTTAAATTATAAACTAAACTATAT
>ML786533.1:90684-140367 GCA_009831015.1 Picea engelmannii | reverse complement strand
ATATATATATAATGTTTTGAAACAAGATTAACCCCTCCAGGTGGCACCCCTGGTCGCCCATGCGAACAGGCCGAGATTTTACCAAGCCCACGGGGTATGGAGGAGGCTTTGTTTCATGGTGTTCGGGCGCATATGGGAGGGGGTTGGGTTTTAGGGCATGTACACAGGGAGCAGCGTCGAGGGGATGGGGGAAAGGGATGAGCGAAAAGGGATGGCGTGTGGAGAAGTGGTGGTAAGGGGGTATGGGTGGAGGAGAGGAGGGAGAAGAGGAGGTGAGGTCGGGTCTGGTGCGGAGAGGGGAGTGTTGGGGTTTTGGGGAGTTGTTGGGATGGTGGTTTCGTGTGCGCGCAGAGAGGAGGGGGAGTAGGGGGTAGGGGAGGAGGATATTTGCAGGGAGGAGTGGGTTGGGGAGGATGGTGTGTTGTGGTAAAGGATGAGAGAGTTGGGGAGGTATGGTGGAGTGGAGGGAAGGGGTAAGAGAAGGGCGCACATAGGGAGGAGGAGGTGGAGGAAAGGAGAAATGGGTGCATGCAGGTGGAGAATAATGGAGGGATGAGGAGGAGCGGGGGTTTGGGAGTAGTGGAGAGGGCTCGGGACTGGTGTGCACGCATGAGGGAGGTCGAGGAGGAGGGAGGAAGAGGAAAGGTTTGGGGAGGAGGTGGATTTGGGGGTGGAAGAATGGAGTGTGCTTGGGAATGGAAGTCCAAGAGTGGTGGTGGTGCCCGGGTGGTGGATGGCTGGCCAGCCACCACCAAATAATTAAATTTTGAAATTTTTTAGAGTGGGTTTTTTCCAAAAGTTTTAGGAGAGGGAGGTTTGGGGTTCAAACCCCCTCCCCTCCTTCTGAATTTATGGACAATTATGGGCTTTTCTGGGCAAGTCAAAGTTTGACTTTGACTTTGACCTTGCTGTTATAGACTTAGCCCCGAAAATGTTGCCAGGTGAAACAGAGTCGGAATTGGATGCAGGGAACGTCATTGAAAAGGAATCAACGAGCCCATCAAGAATATTTCATCACCAATCTGAAATAATTCCACCTCAGCCCTCAAATTTGGCCTGGAACGGTGGTCGCTTAAAACCCCTGACTTGCTGGTGGGCCCACATGACACCCAATCTTGCGAAAGGTTCCAAATCGCCATACAATATCCAATCGAGGCAAATGAGGTACCATCGGAAATTTATCGACGATTAATTCAACGAGGTGGCCATAGATTTGTTTTTTGGGGCCGTTAATGGTTTTTTTAGCTATCATCAAACCCTACCATGCGAGTTGGTTGTCCCCCTTTGCCCGAAATAATTGACCAACTTGTGACAGCTCTAACCGGGCCATTCGAGATCGGAATGAGGCAAATAAGGAACTGTTGGAAAGGTATCTAAGTCTATTACATTGTGAAATTGTTGAATCCCTGATTTAAAACTCTTTACCAATAATTTTTAAACCCCTAAGCACTACAACCAATTTGGTGTCTGAAATTGGTCATGAACTTGTGAAAGCTTGTTCTTACCAACCGGGGGTCGAAACCAAGCACAGGATATACCATTGGAAAGGTATTGCACTTCCCTACACAATGTCTTAGTTTTATTCTCCTTTTGAAACAAGAATTTGAACAGAACCAGACCAGGAAGTCACATGCATTGGTTTTGGCCATTCGGGTGACACTAACTTTGCATCCTCTGTACGGGGTCATACGAACTCGGAATCGGGCTCTTGATAGCCTGTTTAAAACCTTGTCATAATCCCTACAACATGGCATCATTTCATTTCCTGAATTGTGACCATATTTCATCTTATTCTTTGCAAAAGGACACCGTCCCCAAGGGACCCACCTAGTGACAAGTGAAGGGGGCCAACGTTAAAATTCTTGTAAACTGCATTCTTAGCTCATGAAACATGAATCGAATAGTCTTGACATGAGGAAGAAATGATGTGGGAGGTTTCACAACCCCCTTCAGGTAGCCAACTAATACTCTTTCAAGGGAAGAGGCCATAGTAACTATGACCCCTACCATTGTCTTTGACTGGAACCATAGCACCAGGGGACGTTTGTGGAGCAATGACCATGTAAAACACCATGTTGAGCCCAGATTAGATTTTTGGGTCAACAACATCCTCTTTTCTAGAGATAATTCATCTTTCTTAATAGTGATTCTAGATGTCCTCCAAGATCATTTGGGCCATAACAACATTGGAACCTTAAAAAATAGCCATCATTCAAAGCAAGATCATCACATAATAGTAATACGAATAATATTTTTTGGAACTTAGCAATAAATTCTAAGAGAACACATGTTGGATTAAGCATTAGCAAAAATTTGAGGTCTAAAATGGACCTCATAAGGAAAATAATAAAATGAGATATGAATTTTCAAATGGAAAAAAAAAATGGTTTTTAATCGTCTTTTCGACTTACCTCCTTATAAGTTTACTCAAATTTCAAGTGTAAGCACTCGTTGGATGTAGAATTAAATTATGCATCCAATGAGTATGCACTATCCATACTTTTGATAGACCCACAGTGAGATAAGATGGAAATACATGGAAAAAAACGTGTGTCTTGAAATTTTTCATGTATTTTCAGTTCATCTCACTGTGAGTCTATCAAAAGTATGTAGAGTGGGGACTCGTTGGATGCGAAGATTTAATTATGCATCCAATGAGTGCCTACACTTGAAATTTGAGTAAATCTATGAGGTAAGTCAAAAATACAATTAAAAAAAAATAGTTTTCTTACTTTCCCTCCAAAAATATTTACCCTTATGGTTAACATCATCATCTTGAATCCTATTGGTTCTTTTAAAGTTGATTTTGATAGTACATTTTTTATTTTGAGACCCATTTTTACCTCAAAATTCCCCTAATGTAGTCATGATAAATACTAACAATGCATACTTCAAGGATGTTGGACCCATCATAAAAGAAGCACCATCACCAAAGCACTTCCTAAGAGATCTTTTGGATTGTTTTTCCTTTCTCCTACAAATAACTTGTTTTACCGGGGTTAATTGCTTCCCCTCCAACTAATTCCTACACCTCTTGAATATGATATTGATATTAAGGATAATCATGCCTCTTTGCACTCTTCTAGTAATGTCCCTACCAAGACCCACTTTCCCAAGTTGCTTAAAATTGATACCAAGTTGAAGATATCTTTGTTTGGATTTAGAAAACCGACTAAACTTGGTATGGATTTGCAGTCATCTTGTGCTAAATATGGTATTGATATTCAATTATGGAGACGCTCTCATGTGCCCGAGCATAACAGATTTCTTACATTGAAATTAAAGGTGGTGGAAGTATTGTTGGTGCCTCTTTCACTAGAGACAACTCTAAGGGTGCTAAGAGAGATGGAAACAATATGTTTTAGAAGCAATCAGATGATTCTACTAATGGAGAAGGATAGTGTAAATATATGGACATAGATAATAAGAGAGCCAAGGAAATCGTTCCAAAGTATGTGAAGAACATTAAGCCTCAATATATTAAGATTTGAGAGAGTTGTAATGAGAAGATTAGATTCAAAGATATTGAGTTTTTAGTGTAAATATATGGACATAGATAGTAAGAGAGCCAAGGAAATCGTTCCAAAGTATGTGAAGAACATTAAGCCTCGATATATTAAGATTTGAGAGAGTTGTAATGAGAAGATTATATTCAAAGATCTTGAGAAAAACTCAAAGAAAGAAATGGAGTAAAAAATGGTAGATGTACCAAATCAAAGAAGAGTGAGAAGTGGATGGCATTCTCATATTTCTCTTGCAACTTAAAGATGGTTTACAAGCATTTAGGTAAGGGGAAACAACAACCTTCTAACATGTAGCAAAAGCTTCCTAGTAGTGAAAGCACATTGATGGAAATACAAAGTACCATTCAAGGAGCCATCATTCATGGCAAGCACTCCATTTACATTGATGGTAAGTAATATGGTAGCATCCATACTCTATGAATATAACCATTCCTCTTATTGTTTAGCAGTTATTGTTGAGGCTAATAGGATTAGTCTTGTTGTTATGTCTACTTATTTTAATGTGCATTTCTCTTTTGTTGTTAGTGTTCACAATGATCCCTGTAGATCCTATCCTAATAGGCATTACTTGCTCATCATTCTTACTATTTTTAGTATAATCCCTGGAGACCCGTGTAGTCTTCCTTTGTCACTTCCCTTTCTTAATCAAAATTAATTTCGATTTTGCACTAATTAAGCTCAAAGCTCAAATGCATAGCTTGAAGTTTATTCTCATTGACAATCCCCATCCTCATAAACATTATTCATATTATTTTCATAGTAATGCGTACTAATCCTCATAGGCATTCCTCATATTGTTTTTGCAACAATCCTCCTAATCCTAATAAGTTTTCATTTTATTGTTTATGCAACAATGACCATTGATATTGATAGAGGCTTTCATCTTAGATCTTGTCCGCATATATTTTACTCTACTTATTTATGGCACTATGCTAGTTAGCGAGATAACACTTAGTCATGTAGTTAGTAGTACCCACGGAGTGTGAGATCCTAATTAAACTTTGTGCAAAGACATTGTTGAGATCCTCACTCATAATGCTACAAGCTTACGTTACTTCATGGACATATATTCACAAATAGATTTATCACTTAATTATTATTTTTTATTGTCATGAAAAGTATGCTAGTCTTAAAAAGTAGGTTGTCCCTTGTGATGGTGAAGGGTTCATGTTTGACAGCTCTATATAGTTGGTCGCACGTTCGATTCACATGGAGTAGATAATGGACCTCAATTAAATAAATAGAGCATGAAACCAATAATAGCAACTAAATACATTGTAGTCAGCGAAACACGCTTTTCTAGCTTACTTAACATGAAGGAAATCGACTAAAGGACAAAAAAACTAATAGGACAAATTACCATAAATATTCACATGTGCATACCAATAAATATGTCAATTTATCTAGTTGAGAATCAAAATTAATTATTCACAGAATAATAACTATTTTATTTTTTTTTATTTGTTTGTGGGACAAGGGACCCCCTTCGCCCAGCGATTTGACTGGTAAAGTCTACGAAGGTATACATACCCTACCCCCCTCTGGATTTGAACCTATGACCTCTTAAGAGGAAACACATGTTCTTAACCATTAGGCCCACTCAAACTGTATAAAATTACATTTTTGGGCAACAAAAAGGAGAACCCGAAGTTTTGAATTTTGAATTCTTGTATTTAAAATATCCACAGGGAAGGGAGTAAATTAACTAGGGAGCAATTTTCCTTTTTTTCAGGTAAAAAAATGGGCTGGAATCTGGAATCTGGAATCTGGTTAGATTTTCAGGAGTAGTCTGAGTTTGGCATGGATGAAAGTTCCATGCATTTCAAAACCTTATTTCAGGGGTTTTACCCCATTTTAAACCAACCCAGATATTCAAAAAATCGATCAAACTTCTAAATCGACTGAAAATTCAAAACTGCATCATCGTACCGGAAAAGTAACTCGAAAGGGAAGATTGCTCCCTAATTAACCCACTCCCACATGAAACTATCAAAGTGAATAAGCTATGGGATTTTCTACATTTCCAATGTCATAAAAAGGAGATGAGGATTTCAGAGTTGTGATTAAAGTAGTTGTAATCCAAGATTTCATTTGAATGGTTTTTAATGATTTTGGAGTTAAGCTATGGTTAAATATCATTGTCAAATTTAGTATTTAGTTAATGTGATTTATTAAATATTGTTGTTAAATTTAGTTAATGTGATTTGTTAAATATCGTTTTGTTTGTAGACTGATTTATTTTCAAAATCTGTTATAGTTGGGAGTAGATATCTAAAAAAAATCTAACTAGTTAAAAGTTGGTTAGTAAAAAAATCCAACTAAAAATTGATCATTAAAAAATCCAACTAACTAATAACTAAGAGTTGATGTAGCCAAAGTAGAATATAATACCAAGGTAATTTTGAAGCTTAAATGTTCCTATGTAATTTTGAAGCTTAAATGTTCCTATGGGACAAAATTTAATCCCACGCAATCAAATTTGAGAATCAAAATTTTCAAATACCGTAGCCGATCCATCTTTTCAATAACAACTATATCTCGCAATGTGCAACGTTGGATTTCTCGCGTTCGGGTGCACCTAAAAGCAATATAGCCTTCACTGTTCAATCGATCTTCAAATCAATCGATGATGATTCTCGTTCAAGGCCATGGATCTTCGTGTTGACTGCTGAGCTGTCTCGGAAAATTTATCCGACGCCACCCCGACATTTATATATATCCGATGCTGGAAGACATCTTCTGTGTGAACTCGCTCTTTTCATCCTGAGAATCGTTTTAGTGCCCAATCTGCTCCAAGTTGTGTATATAAACAGTGAGTATATCACCAGAGATACAGAAGAGACGTTTGCGCGTTTAGATCCCGCTTTCTTTTGTTTTGATCTTGTATTTGTGTATATATCATCGGCAGTTGCCGCCTTTCATGGAGACTCCATCCTTGTCAAAGCCATCGGATCAACAACAGGCCGTACGGTTGTCGCCCGCGGGGCAGCCGATCCGGCCCTGTCCTTCATTCCGGCTGCGAAGCCCGAGCCTAAACAGTGTGAGGCTCCGGAGAGTCTTCGACAAGAACGGCGACGGGCGGATCACCGTCGACGAGCTCGGCAACGCCCTGGAAAGGCTCGGCCTGTCCATCCCGCTGTCCGATCTGGAATCCATGCTCGGTGATTTCTTCCAGGAGGGCGCCGACGGCCTGGATTTCGATGGGTTCGCTGCCCTGCACCGCTCTGTGGGAGAGCAGCTGCTCGGCTACGGCACCCTGACGACGGAGGGCGTGACAGATTGGGCGACGAGGGTAATGTCGAACAGATGATTTATAATGTCGATGAGAATTCCGACGGGCTCGTCGATTTTGTGGAGTTTAAGCACATGATGACGCAGACTGTCACGGTCAGTGGTTCTTGACCTAGGAAGTGTCCAAATGTTTGGGGTGTTATTAAGCAAATAACTCGACTTTAAATTTTGGAGGTAGAGCTTTTATGTCTGTGTAAATGAAGGTGACTTAGCGATATCGACGATAGATTTTGTCATCTAATTATTTAATTTAGAAAAATATAAAACTACATATATATTTATATTTATATATATATATCTAAAATTGTGGCTGGTGAAAGTGGTAAGTTAGTGATCATAGTAAATTTTAAATATGATTAAAAGTAAAAAAATAAACATGTAAAAGGATGTTTTTATAATAGTAATGAAGTTAGTGGTTGAAATCACAACTATTGATTTATTGAGACCACTAAGAATATTCTATCAATTAATCTTGTTCATACAAAACTGATTAAACACTAAAAACCTATTAAATATACCCAATATCAATAAGTATACACCTTTCCAATAATAAATCATAAACTTTATTTATAAATATTTTACTTTTTATACATATTTTGTCATCTATCTATCTTCCCACCCTCCTCTGTGTGGGGATTCTATTTATCGCTCCAGGATATTTATTGAGCACCGAACGATCGCTATCTAGAAGCGATCACTATGTATAGACGAACTCATCCACTATAGTACTTCCATGAAGCAATCGAGTCTGCAGAATCATATATGTGTGTGGGTCAACCCTAGTTATGAGTGCCCTTTCCTCCTTCCTTTATAGGAACATGCAAAACTCCGTCTCCATCGAGAATTGTCCTACCCAGACCTAAGTTTTTCCGTTTCTTCTTCCATTTCCAACGAATTCCAACGAGTAAAGATTGTGAGTTTGTGGACTGCCTGAAGCTCGCTCATTCCTTTGGTTTCTTTTGGTCCCATTCATTCCAGTCCGAACCAGCCAGTCTTTTTGTTCCCTCGCTAAATCAAGATTGCAAGCAGTTCATCCTAAGTCTTCAGTGGGATATATCTGAACCTCCGGGTGCCCATGTCCGGAAGAACCATAGGGAAAATCTACGATTTCTTTTTTGGTACATTTCTAAGATTATCAGGCGGCAAATTTCTGGTATTTTAGGGTAGGCGGGATAATGTTCATCTGTCTTTCTGAAGCGGTGTTTGCCACCCCTTCCGCTTGACAAACTTGCTTGGATGCTCGGCAAACTTTGAGAATTCCAAGGCCATCCTGAAAGCAGAGTGTATGAGGTCCACCAATGAATGAATAAAAACAACAGGTTAAATCGGTCTAGAACACGCTCACTCGATTCAGAATTTATCTCTTCCAACCTTTCAAAAAAACTCTCGAGTTTTTACCATTCGGAATTTTTACAAGTATATTTTTTTATCAATTTTTATTAGCCAAAAATTGTTGAATTCTAAATTTGAGTGATTGAATGTGTATAATTCCAATGTTTCATTTATATATTCAAAATACAATTTAAATAATAAAAAATGTTGATTTCACCAACATATATTCCCTTAATTCTAATGAAAAAATTCAAAAAATCCAATATTTAAACAACACCTTCAAAAAGTATCAATCAAACAGGACGACCACTTTATAACCTGTTTTCTGTTTTGGATGAATGTTTTTTCTAAACAAAACAACGTTTTAACTAATCCAATTATGTCCATACCCAGCCACCCACCCCCTACCACATACATAAGTAACTTTAAGTGCATAAAGTCAGCCAAGGAAATAAGCAAGCCATAACTCTTTTAATCTATTTTGTGACCCACCCCTATTTTGCCACCCCCGAGAGAAATAAGTCTATAAGACTTTTAAGGCACTTCTTCTTACTTCATTGGTCGAAAGCTCATATGCTTCGATAACTATAGATAGAATAAAGCCAACCCACTTAACTACCTAATTCTAATATGTGGTACCTCTGCATAATAGAATCACGCCCTACGCATGTTTGTTAAAGGCTTTGCTAAAGCCCTTGTTGTTGTACAGAAAACATGTATGAAAGAGATAAGGCTTGGAGATATCGAAAGTGTGGCTAACCTATGAGTCATTAGAACGTGAGGGTTTTTTTAGACACTCGACCCATGGTATGGCGGGCCGCCATCAATAACTCCACAACACTACATTGATTCAGAGGCTATGTAAAGCCCTCTATTTATTCCCTCAAAGGAGTGTAATGTATTGTTAGAGATTAAATAGTCTTTATTATAGTGTAGTTTATATAAGGGAAAAATTAGTACGATATCGCTTCACACCTCACGGTGCACGGAAGAGAAGCTTGGCAGGAAGCGATATCATAAAGACTATGAATTCGACGGATCATCCCCGTGGAGGGAAGAGGTGGCGGACGCACGAAAGGAGTGAGTCTTTTAATGGCCCTTATTATCTATGTAATTATGTTTGTTTTCCACTTTCACTCACTTTCTTTCTTTATTTCTTAAGACATCCCTCTCAATAAAAGAATGAATGGGCCTCCTACCTTTCCCTCTTCGAGTTAATAAGTTAAGAAGTTGGAATAAGGCATATTGAGTGGAATAAGGCATATTGAGTGGAATAAAGGCATTATTATTGTTTGGCCCTGATTTCTTTTTCATGCATCCTCTCTTATTTGTAGTCTCTCTTGTTAGATTTTATTTATTTACAAAGCATTAGAGTTATCAGTGTTATTTTATTTCTTTACCATTAATTTATATATATCATGTATTAAGTAATAGTAGCATAACAAGAGACAAAAGAACATGAGAGATTTATCCTGGGAAAACCTTAAATGGGGAAAAACCCGGCAATCTTTCTTAGACAGATTTTGTTCACAAAGAAAAGCAAGTTCAATTATGAATCAACAGATAAACCCTAGCACAAAGGCTAGCTCAAACCAGAAATATCATCCCAATTGTAGCAGTAGCACAATACCAAGATAGCGCACATTTTCCAAGAGTAGCACACAAGAGAGAAATACCAGAAAGACTAAACAAGAAGAATCTTTGTCACTGCAGTTGTTGTGTCACCCTTCCTCAGACTTGCGCCTTACTTATGTGTAGATGAGATAGTCAAAGTGAGTATGTCCAAATGATCTAAAGCACCTCCTATGTATTGTCTTCATGCTCTCTTTATTGGGCTGACTTCTCTTCTGGGAAGGTGTCACTTCTTTGTTCTTTATTCTTCTAGGTCGAATTCTCTTCTAGGGTATTTCCGCATCTGTTCAACGGTTCTCTTGCTTCTGGAATCTTCCTCTCATCTAAGAAAGGTCATCTAGGAGGAAAAGTACCTCCCGCGGCTACCAAAACATCAACACTCCCTCTTAGCTAGGGGGGTATCTTTCACGATGTCTTCATCTAGTAGTCCATTGAATACTCTGCAATCAGTTGGTAGCACACAGCTACCACAATGCCAGCAGTAGCTCGAATCATTTGTCACAGACTCTGTAATCAAGTAGAACACAGCTACTCCCAATGTGAAATTTGCTAGTAGCGCACAACTACTACAATGCCATCCAGTAGAACACAATTGTGTTGATCCATAGTACTGCACAACCACTATCCAGTGGTACACAACCACTCCAAATAGCACACAGCTACTGTCAAAGACATGATGTCTCTGTCATGCAATCAACCGATAGCTACACAAGCTACCACCATGCAGTCCAACAGTGTCTATGATTGTGCAACAATCAACTAGTAGCACACAGCTACTACCATGCCATCAGCCATAATCATAGTTTTCAATCCCTATGACTATGCAACAATCAGTTAGTAGCACACAGCTACTACCATGCCATCATCCATAGTCATAGTCTATAACTATGCAACAATCAACTAGTAGCACACAGCTACTACCATGCCATCAACCATAGTCATGGTCGATGTCTCTATAACTATGCAACAATCAGCTAGTAGCACACAGCTACTACAATGCCATCAACCATATTTATAGTCTCGCCCAGTAGCACGAAGATACTATCATAGTCCTCACGACTATGCGCATGATGTTTCTTCTCTCATCAGGTCCGACAATGCATTACCCCATCAGTCACCTCACATGACTGATCTAGGGAACCCTTGGCCAAAGGGGTTTGCCGACAGAAGGAGAAACAACACACCTCCCTCTCAACGAGGGTGGACTTTCATCATTACGCTAAGCTTGTATCTGAAGTACTCATACTTCACTCTAGACAGAGGCTTGGTGAGAATGTTCGCTATTTGCTTATCCATGGATATGTATTGGAGCTCTATAGATCCTCTCTGCACCATGTCTCGGATGTAATGATATTTTATCTATATGTGCTTTGACTTGTCATGAAAGACAGAGTTCTCTGAAATCCTTACGCAACTTTTATTGTCACAATGTATCAAAGTTGGCTCCAATTCTAGATCAAATATCCCTGCAAGAAACTTTTGAAGCCACACTGCTTCACGGCTTGCCACACTAGTTGTGATATACTCTGCCTCTGTTGTACTGAGTTCCACTGATGTCTACTTCCTTCTCAACCATGAGATCATACTTGATCCCAGACTGAAGCAGCATCTGGAAGTACTCTTCTGATCCACTGCACTATTTACCCAATCAGAGTCTGTATATCCCTACAGATTCACATCTCCACCGGAGACATATCTCAATCCATATCCAATTGTACCATGCAGGTACATCAACATATGTTTTGTTGCCATCCAATGTACATGTCTAGGTTCAACCATGTACTGACTCAAGCCATTCACTACAAAACATATGTTTGACCTAGTGTTAATCAAGTACATCAAGGATCCAATCAATTGTATGTACATTGTGGGATCCACCAAATCTGAAGATGAATTGCTCAGAAGCTTCAGATTTATTTCCATAGGTGTGGCCATGGACTTGTAGTCCATCATCCTGAATCTCTACAGGATCTCAACAAGATATTTTCCTTGGCTAAGGAAAATCTCATTTGATCTCTGCCACACCTCCAATCCCAAGAATTAATTCATCATACCTAGATCCTTCATCTCAAACTCTGAAGCGAGCTCCCTCTTGCACCCAACTATGGGCTTCTCATCTCATGTCAAAAACTGGGCATCCACATATAGAACCAAGATCAGCGGAAAACCATTCTCAACATTATAGTAAAGGTTGGGATCTGCATCACTCTTGGTAAATCCCAAGCTCATCGGGTAGCTATCTATCCTGGCATACCATGCTTTGGGTGCCTACTTCAACCCGTACAAGGCCTTCTTCAATCTGCAAACATGGGACTCTTTCCCATGGATCACAAAACCTTGTGGTTGTTCTATGGACACTTCATCCTCTTATTGGTTGTGGAGCCTGATTATCTTCCTAATTCAGAGGTCCTTGCTTTCAGCCGTGTTTATACCCCATGAAGTATTTACACCCCAAAAGTATGTACACTCTTCCACGCGGGGGAGTGCAGAGGGGGGGTACCCCCTCTGTGGGGTCCGGGGGGTCTGGGGGCAAGTGGGCCCCCAACGGGGGTTTGGGGGCAGCGTCCCCCGATGGGGGTTCGGGGGTGAAGCCCCCGAAGCAAAAATTGCCTTGTAAAAGTATATTGTAATTTCATTGTAAATCTGGACCGTTCATTATAAGGTCGCAGATCTAACGGTAGAGATTATGTTAGGGTTTTTTCCCTAGAAGGCAACCCTCTTTTATGAGGGAAATGTATTGCGGTTATGGATGATGGTGAATATTGTATTCTGAGAGAGGAGACTGTGAGAGAAAGAAGAGGAAGTTACAGCGGGTTTTGTTGTAGGTTGTATCCGTTCATTTGTTGGATAATAATAAAGGAGGGACCTGGCAATTTCTCTGGTGGACGTAGCCCACACTGGGTGAACCACGTAAATCTGTGTCTCTCTTGTATTGTGTGTCTTCTGTGTTTTGTTTCTGCATTTGTTTTATTTTATTGCTCCGCGGTCCTGTTTTTTCTAACACCTCTATTACACCATTCAAGAAGGCAGTCTTGACATCCATCTGGTGTAATTTCCATCCCATTGTGGAAGCAATCGCAAAAATCAATCTAATGGAAGTGTAATTTTCTACAAGAGCAAATGTCTCATCGTAGTCTTCTCCCTCTTTCTAGGAGAATCCTCTATCCATAAATATTTCCTTGTACATCTCTATGTTTTTGTCTGCAGCATTCTTGATCTTGTAGATCCATTCAGGAGTCAATACTGACTTCCCTTATGGTCTCGGAACCACCTCCCACACATCATTCTTCATGATGAACTGATACTCCTCCATCATCGAATCCTTCCATTCCTGATTCTCAGTAGCTTCTTCAAAGGTGGAAGTTTATGAATCAATGATGTTTTTCATCAGTGCCACATAGTAGGAAAACTTATATGGTCTCTTGCTCTCTCTAAAAGAGCCTTTGGGGGTTGCATGTCCTCCAGCTTCCTGCAAGGTTTTACGGAGCCAATTTGGTCTCTTCCTATTGACTACAACTTCTCTAGGTGGATCTACAGGTCTCTCTGACTCTATCATCTCATTCTGAACTTCTAAAATGAGTTCCTCTGGTGTAGAGTCTTCCATGATTACTTCCCTTGGAACCTATTGCTCCTCTCGGTCCTCATCCATGTGAGACTCCCTTGATCCTCTGAAGGTTTTATCTTCATCAAATGTTACATCACGGTTGATCTCAGTCTATCTCTGCCAAGGAATTTATATTATGTAAGCCTTCGAAGTCTCACTATATCCAACGAATGTGCCTTTTTTTTCTGAAGGTTCCAACTTCGTTCTCTTCTCCTTTGGAACATGTATAAATATTGGACAACCAAAAATCCTCAAGTGACCGATTTCCAGTTTCTTTCCAGTGAACACCTCTTCAGGTGTCTTGTTCCCCAATATCTTGTGAGGACTTCTATTCTGGACATACACAGTTGTATTGGATGCTTCTGCCCATAAGTGCATGGGTAGGCCCTGGTCATGGATCATATTTTTCGTTGCTTCTATAATGGATTTGTTCTTTCTTTTTGCAACCCCATTATGTTGGGGGTTGTAGGGAGTTGTTAGCTCCCTCTTAATCCTTGTTTCTCTGCGAAAGTCTTTAAATTCCTTTGAGGTGTACTCACCTCCATTATCAAATCTTGAGACTTTAATCTTCCTTTCAGAGATATTTTCAACTAAAGCATTGAATTCTTGAAACTTGTTGAAGATGTCATATTTTGTTTTCAAGAAGTAGATCCATGTCTTTTGAGAATAGTCATCAATGAATAAGACATAGTATACAAATTTTCCTAAGGATGGCACTGTCATCTGTCTACATACATCGAAGTGTATGATGTCCAAAATACCCTTGGACTTGTTGTCACTGCTAGTAAAGTTTCCCTTGGCATTCTTGTCAAGTGTGAAACCTTTGCATACTCCATCACATTCTACATGAATGTCGGGTAGACCTGTAACCATCTTGCCTAATATCAGTAGTGCTCTATAGTTTATGTGAGAAAGTCTTCGGTGTCATAGCTCACTTGAGCTAACAATATTGTGTACAAGGGTTTGTTCTTGGTGTCCCTTCAATTTATGTAGTCCTCCCTCTCGGACACCAATCACAGTAGCTTTATCAATGCTTGAATTATTTTCCATAGAAGAACTTGGCCATCCACAAAAGCTACCCTAAAACCTTTATCTTCTAAAGCGGAGATGGAAACTAGATTCTTATTCAATTTTTGTACAAACAAAATATCCTTAATTAAAAGACACTTGATTCAAGTTGTAGGGAGGCTTCTCCAACGCCTTTGACTACATGCTTCGAATTATCCTCAGGCTCCACTTGAAGGGATGAGCTCTTTTCTGTCAGATTTGAAAGAGAATTTGGGGATCCAATCATTTTCTTGGAAGCACTGCTATCTATGAGCCAAGTGTCACTCCCTTGAGTGATGGTTCATGTGAGCACTAAAACAAATACAAATTCTTCATCCTTTGACTTGTGCTCTTCAGCTTTTGTTGTATGTGCATGGAGCTTCTTCTTCTTTTCCTTTTCATGTTTATGAGGGAATTGTGAGGCACAATGTCCCATCTGCTTGTAGGTGTAGCATATGATATTTGGCACATCCTTCTTGTGGCATGGTTTCTTAGACTTATTCGAGTTGACTTATTCCCTTTCCTTTCTCTTCTTCACTTGGGTAGAAAGTGCTTGATTTTCATCATCATTAGTCTTCTATGATTTGGATATCAACCTGGATTCCATGGATTCCTCTTGGGTGCAATCTTCCCATAGCTTGTTGAACTTGGGAAAAACAATTCTGGCACAAATCCCTTGAGAAAATGGATCCCAAGAGGAGGGAAATACATTGAGTGTAGTAGTCACGAGTTCAGCGTCTTCTATTGGATCTCCAATGGTTGCTAACTAGTCCTTGATATGCGAGATCCTCATAAAATAGTTGGTTATTGTTTGTGACTTGTTCATTGTCACGTTTCTAAGTCGATGCCTTAGAGTAAGCTTTTGATTGGTATTCTTACTTTCATAAATTCTAGTTAGGGCATCAAACATTTCCTTCGGTGTCTTCAGTTCTGATACATTAGGTATCAGATGATCATTTATTGAGTCTATCAAGATCCTCTTGGCCTTGACCTCATTCTTCCTTAACTTTGCTTTGGCATCTTCTTCTTGTTGTTCCGGAAGCATCTTCTTGATATGATCCAATAACTCATTCTCTTTTAGAATGAGGAGAACTATGTGCTTCCAGGATCTGAAGTTATCTTCTCCATCAAATCTATCTTCAACTCTCATGTTGGTTGACATTTTCGCTGGTAGAAACCCTAGCTCTGAAAAACTTTGATTTTTCAAACTTCACCAAATTACACACTGAGGGTTGCATGGGGTGCACTAAGGTAGGGTGCACTGCTCTGTGAAATAATTATCCCCAACAACCTTGGGATAATGCTCAACAAGCTTGACAAAGTGTTTTAGTGCAGTTGCAAGGTATTGATGTAGCAATCTTCCTTCCAATGGTCAAATTGTTCTGAAGGTAACTAGCAATGATACCATGTTAGATTTTCTTTATTTACAGAGAATTAGAGTTACCAGTGTTCTTTTACTTATTTACCATTAACTTATATATATCATGTATTGAGCGATAGCAACATAAACAAGAGACAAAAGAACACAAGAGATTTATCCTGGGAAAACCCCAAATGGGGGAAAAAACTAGCAACTTTTATTAAACAGATTTCGTTCAAAGAAAGTCCAATCATGAACCAACAGATAAACCCTAGCACAAAGGCTAGCTCAAACCAAAAATACCACCCCATTTGTAGTAGAAACACAATACCAAGATAGTGCACATTTTCCAAGAGTAACACACAAGAGAGATACCAGAAAGACTGAACAAGAAGAATATGTCACTGCAGTTGTTGTGTCACCCTTCCTAAGACTTGTGCCTTACTTCTATGTATATGAGAGACTGAGAGTGAGTGTGTCCAAATGAGCTAAGGCACCTCTTATTTATAGTCGTCGTGTCCTCTTTACTGGGTCGACTTCTCTTCTGGGAAGGTGTCACTTCTTTGTTCTTTATTCTTCTGGGTCGACTTCTCTTCTAGGGTATTTCCACATATGTTTAATGGTTCTCTTGCTTCTGCAATATTCTTCTCATCTAAGAAAGGTCATCTAGGATGGAAAATACCTCCCACAACTACTAAAACATCAACACCTCCCACTAATGCTTTCTTTCCCTCGTCCATCTCTCATATAGCTCTGGGAACGAGCAATAGTACAAGTCATCCCTGGCAGGGAACACACTGGGAGAGGGAAATCATCCTTACCTTCTTAAAGAGATTGATTAGACTTCTCCTTGAGCACCCGGAGGAGGTACCGGTGAGAATAAATAAATAAATAGTAGCAGGACCTACCTCGATGGATAATAAATCTTGTTTGAGAAGAATACTTATGTGGTCGTGCTTGTCATGCCCTATAATGAATGCATGGGTCGTCCCTCTAATGAATGAATGAACCCATGGCAGGAAAATATTCCCTATAAGTGTTAGCCATGACATCCTTTTATGCCTAATACAGATATCCTCTTAACCGATTAACCCTCACCTACCGTTGATTAAAACTTATTGAAATAATACATTCATGCAAGAAAAAGAAATAGATGTGAGGGCTTAGCATTAAGTATGAGAGCTCCTTGTACGTAGATTTTAACCTTGTACAATTATTTACTGCAAATAGATTTTCAGTAAAAGAACAGAAAAGATACAATGGAAAATACACACATTACACAGAGATTTTTCCCCTGGAAGCCCAAACCGGGAAAACCAGCATATTCTATATTCAGTCACATCATACATTGTTTACAATACAATATACATATATGAGTCAGTGGCATCCAAAAACCTAACCCAATTACCTGGATTAGTCAACAACCATAATTCCTTAATCGAAAATAGAAAACCATCAGCAAAAACCATGTGCCAAAAAACCACCCAACAATGGACATGAAAATCGAGGCCACACGAAAAACAAGGAAAAAAATGTGAAACATTTCCCGAGAGCTAGTCGTGCAAAGAATATAATACATACACAGCACTCTCCCACTTGTTGTTTTCTTTACATATAGGAGGTTATAGGGTTGCATCGTCAACAATCCAGGGCAGCAATGCCCATAGATCCTCTACACCAAGAGAACTTCTCAATGCTCACAGATTTTGTTAATGAATCTGCAACATTCTTCAAAGTGTCCACCTTCATTAGCAACACTTTCTTTTCTTCAACCATGTCTCTCACAAAGTGATATTGAACATCAATATTATTTGTCTTTGAATGAAAAGTGGGTTCTTCACCAGAAAAATTGCACTCTGACTATCACAATCTATCCTTACAGCTTGTTGTACCAACCCAATACCTGAACACAATCTTTGTAACCATATTGCTTCCTTGCTTGCATGAGTGGTTGCCATGTATTTAGCTTATGTAGTTTGAAGTGTCACTACAGACTGTCTTTTGCTCATCCAACTGATTGCTCCTCCAAACAGGTTAAACACATACCCAATTGTAGATCTCCTACGATCCATATCCCCAGCCCAGTCTACATCCACAAATCCATGTATGTCCAACATTTTGTCCAATCCTCGTCTTCCTTGGTAGCACAATCCATAGCTAGCAATGCCACACAAATACCTGAAAACCCTTTTTATTTTTGTTCAATGCTCATTCCCTAGTTTTGACATATACCTACTCAAAACTCCCACTACATGTGCAATGTCTGGTCTAGTACAGACCATTGCATACATCAAACTGCCAACTGCACTCGCATATGGAACACGAGACATGTCTTCCTCCTCTTTTTGTGTCTTAGGACACTGATCCGCAGATAACTTTACACCAACAGGAATAGGGACCTTGACCAATTTACATTCCTGCATATTAAACATCTGCAATATTGTCTCGACATATTTTCTCTGATTTAACCATAGTTTCCTCTTTTCCCGATCTCTTTTAATTTCCATGCCCAAAATGAAATTTGCAGCACCAATATCTTTCATGTCAAATTTAGAGGACAACTAAGTTTTCACATCCTAGATAATCTCCTTTTCGTTTCCTATCAGTAACATGTCATCCACATACAAGACCAAATAAATCAAATTATCACCAATTAATTTAAAATACACACAGTGATCCTATCTACTTCTTGTGAAGCGAAGTCCCAGCATATAAGTATCAAGTTTTTTATACCACATCTTTGGTGATTGTTTTAAACCATACATGGACTTTTTCATCTTGCATACCAGCTCCTTCTTTCCCTTCACACAAAACTTTCTGGTTGTTTCATATAGATTTCTTCTTTTAGATCCCCATATAGGAATTTTGTCTTCACATCCATCTGTTCTACTTCAAAATCAAATGCAGCAGCAACAAATAATAGAAATCTACTGGAAGTTAACTTGGCAACAGGAGAAAAAATCTCACCAAAATCAATTCCCTCAACCTGGGAATAACCCTTTACTACTAACCGAGCTTTGTATTTATCCACTTTGCCTTCTGCATTCAACTTCCTTTTAAATACCCATTTGTTGTTAATGGGATTTATTCCAATCGGCAACTCCACTAGATCTCAAGCCTCATTATTATCCAAGGCTACCATTTCTTCATCCATGGCCTTTTTCCAGAGCTTTCCATCCTCTCAATCCACTGCCGCGCTGACAATTCTAGGATCATCATCAGTAATAGACAAAGCAAAATTTGAACGAAAATCAAGTGGAGTATACCTTTATGTTTTCCTTCTTTCCCGAACCGATCTCCTCAATACTGGAGTATGAGTATTTTCTTCTTTTGATTCATGTTCTTCTATAGAGTCTGATTCATCATCATTTAAATAAAACTCTATTTTCTTTGGTTCTTCCTTACTTGGTAGTACATCCTATTTGACAACATCTTTTATTTCTCTAAATACCACATCTTGGCTATACACAGCCTTCTTAGTTTCTAGGTTCCAAATCTTTTAACCTTTAATACCATCTTTATACCCAATAAAGATATAATTTTCAACCTTCTTATCTAGCTTACTCATATTTTCCTTTGGAACATGAACATAGGCCTCACAACCAAATACCTTGAGATGTGTGAGAGAAGGTTTCTTATCAGTCCATACCTCTTGTGGAGTCTTTTCATCCAGTGTTGACGAGGTTGATTTGTTGACCAGGTAACATGTAGTACCCATTGCCTCTGCCCATAATTCTTTCCCTAACTCAATGCCACTGAGCATACACCTTGCTTTTTCTATCAGCATCTTGTTCATCGTTTTTTAGACTCCATTCTGTTGAGGTGTATATGGAGTAGTCTTCTGGCTTTCTATACCACACTTCTTACATAATTCTTCAAATTCATTCTCGCATAACTCTCCACCATTATACCTTAATTATTTTCTCTGCTTGATTCTCAACAAGAGCCTTGAACTCTTTAAACTTGTCAAAGACTTCAGATTTCTTCCTGAGGAAATATATCCAAGTATTCCTCGAGAAGTCATCTATAAAAGAGACATAGTACACAGATTTTCCCAATGATGGAACCAACACAGGTCCAAACACATCACTGTGCACTAACTGTAAAATTTTGTATGCCCTCGTTGCACCAGATGGGAATCTTACCCTATTTTGCTTCCCATATACACAATGTTCACAGAAACCAAAATTCAGAGAGCAGTTAGATATACCTTCAACCATACCTTTACTGTGTAGCAGTCGAAAACCCTTTTTTCCAATATGCCCCAGTCTTTGATGCCACGGCATAACCTTTTCTCCAAAGACTATATGAGTTCTTTATTCTTCAACTCCAATATCAAGAACAATGGAACTATTACACCCATCACTAATATTTTTTCATTGCAGCTTATACAGAATTCCAAACCGAACTCCCTTCAGCAACACCATTGCTCCTCAAACCATCCTGTAGGTTTCCTTTTCAAATATTGTTTTTACCCCTACATCGTCCATTTTTCTTACAGAAATCAAATTTTTGGCCAATCCTGGGATGTGCAAAACACTAGGTAGTGTTCTAATCCTTCCATCTATGAGCCTCAACTTGACTTTTCCTCGTCCTACTATTCTAGTTGTCGATTCATCATCGAGGAGAACATTACCTCCATCATACCTTTCATATTCACATAACCACTCCATGTGGGGAGTCATATGAAAGGATGCACCTGATTCAAACAACCATGCCTCATGATATGCATGTGTTCTTGAAGAATCCAAGTGCACATCCCCTCCTCCTTGGAGTTCTTTTCTTCTATAGAAGGAGATTCTTCATATCCCTTATTTTTCTCAAATTTAGATCTACACTGCTTCTTGTAGTGCCCTTCTTTTCCACATCTCCAGCATACCTTTACAAACTTTCTGGGAGACTTAGATCTCCCACTTGAGGACTTAGATCTATTTATTTCCTAGGAGCGTCCTCTTGCAAATAATGCATATGTGTTATGTCCTTCCATGTTCTTTCGTCTCATATCCTCCGACAACAAGGATTAGACCACTTCATCAAACTAGGCAGTAGTATTACTACCTATGGCCACAACCAGACTATCCCACGAGTCTAGTAAAAAGCACAGTAAATTGATACACTTATCTTCATCTAAAATTTTGATCTCAACATATACTAACTAACTTACCACGGTATTGAAGGAATTCAAATGCTCTGCCACCAAGTCTCCATCTCTCATCCTTAGGTTATACATATTCTTTCTCAGGAATAATTTATTTACTAAGGACTTGGACTGATACAACTTCCCCAACTTATCCCATAAATCCTTGGTTGTAGCTTTCCTCTGACACATACAGTAATATTGAATCTGAGAGACACAGTCAGATTGTGTTCTTCGCCTTCTGATCCAAAAATTTTCGGTCATCTGCTAAAGTTCATGTAGGTGCAATACTAGATCCAGCACAATCCACTGATCTCTGTCCACCAATAGATCTTCCATATTGAGCTTCCACAGCTCAAAACTTTTCCCATTAAACTTCTTGATCTCCATTTTCGAACTTCTCGTCATTTCTCTTCACCTGAAGAATCAATACCGCAAATATTCCACTGTAACAAGGCTTATCACAGTCCCGAGCCAAACCTCTGACCATAAAGGCATCCCCCTGAAGCCAATAATTTCTTTGATACCAAATGTAGATTTTAACCTTGTACAATTCTTTACTGCAAACAGATTTTCAGTAAAATAACAGAAAAGATACAATGGAAAATACACACATTACACAGATATTTTACCCCTGGAAACCCAAACCGGGAAAACCAACGTATTCTATATTCATTCACATCATACATTGTTTACAATACAATATACATATAGGATCCAGTAGCATCCAAAACCCTAACCCAATGACCTGGATTAGTCAACAACCCTAATTCCTTAACTAGAAATAGAAAACCATCGGAAAAAACCATCGGCCGAAAAATCGCCCAACAATGGACATGAAAAACAAAGCAAAAAAGGTGACATGTTTCCCAAGGAAAAAATTCAGGGGATTTTCCCTAGAACCCCCAAAGGGGGGGCCTAATAGCCCAGTCGTGCAAAGAATATAACACATACCCAACACTCCTTCCTTGTCCCAGCATGTATATGGCTCGGTGGCTCACCACATATGAGATAAGGTGTTTAGGGTAGTTTCACCTTGGTAATTGATTCCTCGCATTGAAGTTCAAGGACAATCGCTCAAAACTAATAAGTGTGTCCCCTGTGCTCATCTTATCGATGTCATGCCCGATCTGTCAAGGGTGAATTGAGATGGACGAATAAGGTCGGAGCAAACCCCAATCATGATATGCTTCTTCGTGCAAGTGAATCATACCTATATCGACTATTCATTCAAGGAAAGGGATCCAACTAAGCAAGGAATGAGCCCCAAAGAATGAGTATCAACCTACAACAAAAGGATCAAAGATTATACTCTAGTAAACTAATGGGTAGGCTAGTGAAAATATGGGGGTCCAGGGGGGAAAGTTTGAGCCATAAGTACACAATTGACCCACGGTCTAGATTTCGTGTCGGTTTGTTCCATCATATTCAAAGGCCACCCTTTCACTATTGAAAATTACCAATGACTCTATATAAGGCCAGGTTCATAGAGAGGATGCACAAGCAGGCTTGACCAGCAGGAGAGGAATTTACCACCCTATAGGCCAAGTTTATTAGGGGAATCTTCCATCCTATAGGCTAGGTTATTTCATGCCCATATTCTAGAACCATCTTCTCTCACCCTCCCTTTCCTTCTAACCTGCCTTCGACTCATCAACATACAATGCATACCTTCTCTTTCCCTTCTATTCCTAGGTATAGATTTCCATTCAGTGTTTTTGCAGGAGGAAGGCTTTGAAACCCACTCCTTTTTCTATCCACTTTTCCTCTCGAACTAGTAGTGGGTTGGATCTATCTCCATATTGGAAGCTCCATAATAACGTATATACAGTAACTCACATTTCCTCTCCATCAAATCATCCCTAAGACCAATAAAAAATCTATTAGTTCAATAATAACATATAATAAAGGAACTCACTAGCTACTCGAATATGAAGTCACTTGTCCCTAGAGAACTTCGTTTGTCCCAACTTAGCTCGTCTCTAAAGAATTGACTTTATCCCCAGGAACAATAAAGAACTGACTTACTTCCCAGGGACACTAAATAACTTACTTACTCAAACTAACTTAACCCCTAGAGGTACTAAGGAACTGACTTACTCCCCTGGGACACTTGTGTTATAGAGGTGTTATGGAGTTTTTATGGAGGGAAATAGCTCTGAAAATAGCTAACAAAGAGGGTTTTCGGGGTTGTTTACTAGAGAAATAGCTCTGCTCCGGTAATCAAGGGTTACAGAGTTTTATGGAAGGAAATATATCCATTAAGCATTCTCGGTTAGTGAGATAGGTATCGAGGTAATCTCACATTTGGATAGTGAAATATATCTTGGTAGGTCCAAGGATGACCAAAGTCTCGATCTCATGATAATCATAGATCTCATCTTAGGATCAAACCTTAGGTCCTGGTAGATCGCGGGATAAACATAAGTCTCGGTTTGGAATGATCATAGGTATAGGGCTCGGGATAATGTCACAATAGGATAGCGATATAGGTCTCGGTTAAAGGATAACCATAGATCTTAGCTCGGGGTGATCATAGGTCTAGGGATGCCTATAGGAAGTCTTGGGATGATCATAGATATAGGGATAATATCACAATAGGATATCAATATAGGTCTCGGGATAATCATAGGTCTAAATCTCGAGATAATCATAGCATAGATCTCGAGATGCTTATAGGTCTCAAGATGATGATAGGTATCAGGATGATCTCGAGATGATCCATAGATCTTGGGATGACCATAGGATTTCTCGGGATAATTGTAAGTATTGGCTCAAGATAACCATAAGTCTTAGCTCGGAGTGATCATAGGTCTAGGAATGATCATAGGAAGTCTCGATAGATCTCGAGATAACCCATAGGTATAGGGATAATCATAGGTCAAGATCTCAGGATAATGGGTCATGGTAAGTATCTAAATAACCATAGGTCTAGGGATGATCATAGGAAGGTATCGAGTCAGGATCATCTCATATGAGGTCTCGGGATGCTCACAATAAGATTTATTATAGCACAAATTTAGGTCCTTACCTTATTAATAGAGATCTATAACATTGATGACTTTAAATAAAGGTTGCTCGTAAACACTTATAGTTAGTTCTATATGTTTTGATCCCCAATTTAAAGCTATCTTAACTTCATTTCGCCAATCTAAGGTTATCTTAACCTCCTCTCACTAGTCAGTAAACGGCCATATCTCCGTGACTCTCAGAGGATCACCCCCCTATAGCCCTTAGGGATACCACCCCCCTATAAACCCTTTCATTCTCCTATAGATTTTAGTATGATCGTTCCCCTATAGCACTGAAGACTATTAGTCCCCTTTTGAAGACTATCATTCCCCTATAGGTCTTAGCACAGTCATTCCCCCTGTAGCTTTCAACGCAGTCGTACCTCTATAGCTCTTAAGGCGATCGACCCTACATGGCTCTCAAAATAATCTTCCCCTTATGAATCTTAGGACGGATCATTCTCCCAAATCTCTCTGGGCAATCATACCTACGCGGCTCTGAGAATAGCCATGCCCCTTTCACTCTTAAGATGGTCATACCTCCATGGCTCTTAAGATTGTCATCCTCCTATAGCTATCAGGGCATCCATACACCTCCTATAGATCATAGAGCAATCACATTCCCATATAAATTTGACATATCCCCCATAGCTCCCTAGTTAGCAAGCAGTCACCCCCCTATAACTATGTTATATCTCCATAGCTCTAAGGGCAATTTTCCCTCCATAGTTATCAGGCTAGTAAATCATCTATTCCTTCCTGCTAGTTACTCCTTAGTGAGGACTCCAAGGGGAGGGTCATTGTTGGCGATATTGTATGTAATGGGGTTGGGAACCTATTTATTGCAAATTAATATATAATGTATTTTTTCATGACTAAATCATAAAAGAATTATATTTTTAAAAAATTAAAATATTTCATTTTTATAATGCTTTTATATTATACATTAAAGAATTATATTCTTTAAAAATTACAATATTCAAAAGCTTTTATATTTTACATTAAAACTAATATAAAAAGAAAATACAATTTTTTATTTATTTTAAATATACAATTTTATTTCTATTTAATTTTAATTTTTAAAATTCATATTTTTTATTAAAATGGTATTTTTTTTCTATTTTTTTCCCATATTAAAATCACAAAATCGAAAAATGAATTACAACTTATTCAATTTTTAAATTGAAAAGTAGTGCTACTATGCCAGAAGTGTTTAAGATGTTTGTGGTGTTACAGAGATTTTATGTATTTGTAAATAAAGGTGTCTCTTATCCTTCATCAAAAAAATTAACATTTTTTTCATCAATGATATTAATGGTAGATTTTGTCATCTAATTATTTAATTTAGAAAAATATAAAATTACATATATATATATATATATATATATATATATATATATATATATATATATATATATAATGGAATCAAATCGTGTTGATCCCTGACCACAGTAATCCCCTCCCCCCCTCCTCGAAATCTGAAGAATATAGGAGAATCAAATATTTTGATAAGAATTGACTCACACAGAGCAGCATGTCGCATAGATGAGACTCAAACATGTGTGAGGAGGAGAAAACTCCCCACCCCAACCAATTGAGCTACAACCACTTAACAAAATCTAAGTTATTTGTTATTCATTCAAAGTGTGTGTATGTGTATCGAAGTTATGTTATATAAACATCTCCTCATAATAACCTCTAAACGCAATAAAAAATGTTTTCTTTAAATTAAATAATTTTTTTTAATTTAAAAATATTATTTATTTTAATATGATGTATTTAATTTTAATTTTTTAAATTCATAATTTTCATTAAAAACCTTCCTTTTTTTCTTTTTCATGAATTAAAATCACAACATTTACATTATTCAGTTATCAATTTAAAAACCCATATTTATAGTGTAACTTTAAAAGCTCATATTAAAACTTTAAAATTATAACTTATTTTAAGATATTTTTTTAACTATGGCCTTAACAATTTGTAACATTCCAATAAAATGGGTAGAATTTTTTTTTTATGGAGTCGCTTAAAATAAAATCAACATTTTTGAATCCATAATCTAAAAACTCAATATTATTATAAACAAAACTATAAAATCAACATTAAATATAAAATAAGTTAAAACAATTGTTATTATTATTTATAATCAAATCACATAAGCTAATAAACACAAAAATAATTCATAACTTCATAGAAAATAACTTATTTAAAACTACCCTCAGATGGGGTGCCACCTGGATAGAGTCTGAGGACACATGGAACCAAGCGGCCAAGAGAGTTATTAACCTCGACCGCTAGCCCACGTCCATTACCTTCCGCATGGGTCACACAATGAGGAAAGTTATGGTAGTGCGCATGGCTAGACAGGTCGGGTTAATGGTCGTGCAAGCAAGCCAGACCAAGCGTATCAGGCCTAGGCTAGCTGTCAACTCGGCTTCAATGGCAAGAGGGGTTGTCAACTCAAGGGTGTGTAGCAATAAACAAGCTTTCGCCCTAGTGTATTCCTCCATTCTCCATCTTCCTTGGTGTATTCCTACATTCTCGTGCTTCGGCTCTTCTGAGCGATTCTGCATTGCTGCTCTCTGTGATTTTTTCTTGAGCACTCTCACCACCTAACCTAGCTCCGATATCCTCTTCCTTCCATACTCGCTCGACCCTCACAAGCTCCTTCTCTGCATTTCCACCAGTGTCTTCTCATGCTCTTCCCAGCACCATCTCTCTACCTCCATACCCACATCCCATCACCTCCATAATCTTCCCAGCATGCCCAGAGAAAGAGGGAAATCCAAGAGGGGCACGCGTTATTATAGCACCCTCTCCCGATGCAATCGACTCTCCCCCTCCCAATCGGCTCTCATTTCCCACTTCACAAGCCCACGGCACACCAACCAGAGGTCACAGGAGGCTCCTCCGTCCATTCCTCTTCAACTCCATGGCTTCAGCCCGGTGAAGGAGGAAGCATCACTTTCGTGCGTGCACATTCCTTCGTCTACCCCTCATTTTCTCCATGTCCTAAGCTTGGTTAAGGAGGAAGCACCACCTTCATGCGCGCGCTCTCCTCTGACCACCAATCTCTTGGCCCCCCAAAAACTCAATCCACAGGACCCCTACTATGGCGATGGTAGTTGTATGGTGGAGGAGGAAATCCCCCCAAGTTGGTAAGTGGAGGAAAACGCATCGGTTTCCAATGAGATCACCACAGAGGTCACCAGCAAGGAAAAGGAGGAGGAGCAGCCTCAACAATTTTCAAATCGCCTCACGGAGGAGCACCTCCAACTCCTCTTTGAAATCAAGCAGAAACAGTACGATCAGATGTACTCTCAGAGCATCCTTGGCCAAAGGATGGACATCGTGTTTGACGCACTAGCGGATTCTTCTGCGCGAACCAGATGCCCAACATGTGGCCAGCGATTCACCCCGGTCTACAACATTCATGGACAACCAGGCTCGACAATGGAGTGAAGTCTCCAGGTTACGATTCTTCGTTAATTTCTTAGTTTACTATCACAGCAGGATAGAAAGACACACAGCTTTCCCCTATATTGTTTATTTAGTTTTGTTAATAGCAGTTATGTCAATAGTTGGTCTTAGAGACCATCTGAATACTGTACACACATTATTGTTTACGCAAATAGGATGCAGAATTTTGTTTAAGCAGTTTTGTTCAAATAGATCTAGCATACAAGATGATGTGTCAAACTCAGAACATCTAAGAGCCACGTGTTCTGGTTTCCCTTCTGTGGCAGAACATGTGGCTCATACTTGTCATTGTACAACTTATAGATGTTATTAATATAAGAATCCACTTTTATTTACAAAAAAAAACTTTTTTAAAACTACCATACAAACATCATATTAATCAAAAATAACATCCTTGTTTTTAATCCTCAATTTAGTGATGATATATAGTCGTGGCCTAAGCAATGTAATATGTAAACATTATATATCAAAAATAATAAATAAAATGTGATAGAAGATGGACATGGAAATGGGGGATGAGTTTACCACAAGAGAGGAGGGGTCTAAGGGGGTCTTATTCATGTGTCTTAAATCCCAACCATTCCTAAACTTATTGTTATTGAATACATGTAAGGTGGGAATGAGAAGTCACATCCCGTAGTTAATGAGAGCATGGGGCTGAAGTACAATCAACATTGGGCAAGGAGAGTCAACCTGCTTGGGGAAAAAGGGAAATTCATATGGAAAAAGGGAGGGGATTTTACAGGCAATTTTGGGAGCAGCGAGAGAGAGAAAAGCATGGAAGCTTGAAGGTAGTTATAGTGGGAATGTGTGAGAGTTGTTTTGGAGTTGTAGAATGAATGAAGAAGCATGTTGTTAGGCCTACAGAGTGAGACTATGTGAGAAAAATTACCATACCAGCAGTGAGCTTGCTACTTAGTGTTTTTTTCTTGGCCCTGAAATATTTGGAGTCCCCAATAAGAGAGATTCATGTCCAACTTGTATTGGAGCCTTGGATGGAAGTGGAAAGACCCATAAGAGACTGTGTGCAGTGAAGTGGGGTCTCATTCCTTGGGTTGTGCAAGTTGAGAAGAAGAGAGCTGGAGGATTGGGATAATTGTAGGAAAGATCAGTGAGTTGTGGGAACTTTTGGGTTGTGAGTGAATAGTGGAGAGACACCCTCTCTTGTGGATTCCTAGCTCCAGCTCGAGGGCTACTTGATATTGAGATTTGGAGCATCAAATCTATGGTTGGCTAGAACATTCATCCTCTACAATTAGTTGCACAATTGTTATTAAAAGATAAATGTTTTATCTTGTATCTTATTTTATTTCTGATTTATTTTGTTTGGTAGTACCTCTATGTTTTGAACAAATTATACAACCTAAGTGGGCCTAATGGTTAAGAACATGTGTTTCCTCCTAAGAGGTCACAAGTTCAAATCCATAGGGAGGTAGAGTATGTATACCTCTGTAGACTTTACCAGTCAAATCACTAGGTGGAGAGGGTCCCTTGTCCCACAAACAAGGGGGTCTCATACACCAATTTGGTGTCTGGCTTAGCCGTGACCTTAAAAATAGATTATTATTGTTATTTTGTTATTTTTTTTAATACATTCAGTATCATTTGTGTTTTGGAAATGCTATTAGATGCATTTAGCTTAATGGTATCAAAAAAATTTAAACAATTGTGGGTTTAGTAGTGGGGAACACTACAAATTTGTACCAGATCTATGACGGGTCATTTTTGTAATAACATGACTCAGCTTGGAGGCTAGGTACCCTATATATATATATTTCATACAATTATTGACACTGACTCGTGGATTCGAGTGCACCATCAAAATTTACAACATCTTCTATAAGAATAAGACCTAGGTTAATAGGAATAATGATAACACAATGAAATATAAATGAGAGAGACTCGAAGAAGATATTCAATATTAGCTATGGTTCATTAATACAATGGCGTTTGTCTCTTTTATAGAGATTGCAAAATGGTTATAAGATATAACTATTTCTTATTCAAGAGGAATTGGTTGAGTGATTATCTGAACCATTATCCAACAATAACTTGACATTATTACATAATTAATCCTTATAATATAACACTCCCTCTTAAAGCTTACACCATTGAAAGTAAACAAACAATCTTCAGAAGCTTCGTCTTTGAAAATAATGCTTGGACTAGTAAGACTCCTTCAAGTTTCTCCCTATTCCACCAAACGTTATAGCGTCCTAGTTGTGACCCAAGTTTCCCAACATCATTGAACATCATTACCACTTGAAATGTCTTGTAACCTTCGTAAAGGTATGATACCGAACTTCCAGATCTTGGATCTCCCTTGAAATATTGGATAGTAATCCCCACATGCATGTTTCATAACCTCCATGAAGTATAGTTTCTTCAATCCACAAACATCTTGGACTATTGAACATCATTATGTCTTCCACTGCATCTCTCCTTATATTCAAAGTATGGGCCTCCTTAAAACGCAAATTCTTCAGCAAAGTCTTCTATATTCTCTGTCTCTGGGGGATCTTTAATAAGAGCTATATTTTTTGATATTTTAAGCTTCCCTTTAAGAACATCATTGGCATAGGTTTTACAATGAAGTGACATAAGACCCATTTTTATACAATAGTAACATTTTGTCTCCCTCTTGTCTTTTGTTGGTCTCTTACAATTGTTTCTTGAGCAAAATGTCATTTTAGGTTGAGTATCACCTTTTGTATCTCCTGCAGTGGCTCTCTTTTCTTCAACTAAGAGTGCGAAAATCATATCTTCTAGACTTTGATAAGGCAATTGGGTTAAAGTAAAATCAATATTGTTGTATTTAGAAGGTAGAGTACTTAACAAGATGGCTTTGGCATCCTCTTCATCTACCACATCCTTGACTTCTGCTAGTTGTCTAAGAATATATATTAAATTGTTTATGTAGCTAGACATAGTAGCATCAAATAACATCTTAAAATTGAATAATGATAGCTTCAGAGAAAACTTTGCATTCATTGTTTGTGCTCCAGATAATGCATTCAACATATTCCAAATTTCCTTGGATGATTGCTCCAAATCTACATTATGTAACTCTAAATCTGCAAGAGCAAGACCAATGATGGCTTTGGATTTATCATTTATACTCTTCCATTCTAGTGATATATTTGGATCTCACATTTTTTTGTCAATTCCTTTTACTATTCCCCACAAAGTTTTATTTATCAATTGCAATTGGATTTTACTTTCCAAGTATGGAAATTGAAACCATAGCATTTTTCTAATGGAATTTACATGATTAATGTCTAAATACAATTTTTTGTGATAATGTAAGCACTAAAAAGAAATAAAAAACTATAAACCCAAAGATATACCCCCTCTTAAACAAGAAATAACATCCCTTTTGTTTTCTTTGCTTGAAAACACTAATAAGGGACTACTAGAATAAAATTAAATTTGTTGGATGGAAGCTAGGTAACTCGCACAAGTGATCAATTTCGAGAAATTGGTGGCTCCTTTTTCATCTTGCACGTCATTGTTTGCACAAATTGTGGCTCAGATGCAAAGTGGCAAAAGATGAACAAAGATTCACATCACCTTGTCATGAATCAATAAATTCTCATCCGCTTTCAAATTCCCATTATGCAACTACACCAAGAGATCTCTTGACACCAAATACAGCAATTTCATAGATGCTCTTCCTATGGCTCGTTACTACTTGTTGATACCTTGCAATTTGGAAAAATAAAATATTTCATATCAAACAAATAGGTGGCATAAAGAGTAGGTCAAAATTGGTTTGGCATGTGATTGTCCAAATGAGTATATCATATGCAGACATTGAGATGTAGATAGGTAGAGAGGATATTTGAGATGATCATGTTGTTTGTTAGGGACCTAACCCCTCACATAGGTAGAATAATATATTTCCATATAATAAAGGTCAATATTCTAGCAATAAGGAAGAATAAGTCAAATGTAAGAAGACCTGATAGAATCTTCCGCTTCTAGAAGGATCTTCCTCTAGATTGTTATTTTGATAGACATATTTAGTATAAATAGGAGTAGAGGTATGAGAAGTTTTGTCTTGGATATTATTGTAATAGAGCTCTGCTCTGCTGGAGGTTGCCCCCTCGAAGAGGCAAGTGAACATTGCTCTCGGTAATCAAAGTGCTTTTTTTGATGTTATTCTGGTATTATTTTGGTATTTTTGTGGTGTTGTTCTAGTTATATTGTTTTTTATCTGTCATTTCTAGCTAATTATTTATGTTATGCATACTATTTTATATCTAGAATATTACAAGTGGTATCATAGCACCTTCCTCGGCAGAAAATTGTGGGTTAAATTGTTTTCAGTGTAGAGACGTATTCTGACGTCTTTAAGCTACAGAGATATGTCGTTACGTGCATAAACCCGTGGTCGTGGATGTTGAGGAAAATATATGAAATGATCTTACTCAAACATTTTCAGATCTTACTTGCCTAAAGCAAGATAGACGAGAATATCATCCTATGTTTATAGCCATCAAAAATTGTTTCCTAATCCACAAGTACTGGTTACAAGTGCTTAGGCTGATTTTTTTATAAATGAAAGTTTGCTAAAAATTTTAATATTTATGTATTTTTCTGAATATAACAGATGCAAAAATAAATGTAGAGACAGAAGTAAAAACACCAAGTCAATAGTCAACACAGATGAGACATAAAGCAATCGTTTATTCCATTCCAATTTATCAAAGACTCGTTCTCTTTACAAAATTCCCTAAGGAAATTTGGACCAAAGTCAAACTTAGATGTCCCCAATGAAAACCATACAAAAGGACTTCCAATAGAAAGCAAAAAATTGAACTTTAAAAGCTGGATCAGCTTGCCACAGATTGTTTCCCACTCGACTCTGCACAATATCTTTATCAATCATGAAATTTAATTCACAAATAGACAAGTCTACACAGAGTATCAAAGATAGATCAACACCTCTGAAAAACAAGTGTTTGAATGATGTAAATCAGCCATGAATCTTGTTTTCTACAATAGGACCTTGCTATCATAAAAGAGAATTAGGCTTTCAATGAATTAAAGAATGAATGAAAACTTAATTATCTCAATAAAACTCAAGAGAAGACCTTAGTATGCTTCTCCTTCAGTTCTCCTCTTGTTCCTCATTTTTCTTTTGCCTTTAAGCAATCGGAATTAGTTGAAGTAATTAAACTACATTTTTAGTTAAGTTAACTAAAACTCAACCAACTTTTTAGTTAAGGGGGAAAAGTAATAAAATCATAATAAGGGTTTTTAATAAATAATAACTAGTAGGTGGGACCCCTTGTGACTCCCTTTAGTTCTTTAACAAACATAGCACAACTAGTTAATCAATCAAACACATCCCTCCTTATGGCTCCCATCATCACTCTCATAATTTGACAATTTATATCAATGATAATTGAAATTATTAACAAAAATATATTATCCATATATCCAAAAAATAGTATGTTGTCCAAAATTTCAGAAATCAACTGTTCTCAATAATCAATAAATAAAAACACTTAAAACCCATATTTTCCACTCTGGGAGGAAATATTCCCCATGTTGTTGTCACCCTTTGATCTCTTTTAATTTGCCTTAGGTTGTGTGGAGCCTTTAGTCCTAATCTCACTGATAACGTGACAGAAATCATCTCTCAAATGCATGCGGGACGACACGGATTTGGTAGAGTCATTTGGGGGAGAGGAGGGGGCAGCGGTGGCTTTTCCTCTGTCAAGAGCATGGTGGGCCTCGGTTTTTAACATTTTGCTTGCATAGGAAGACTGTACTGGTGAGTGGGCAGGGGCAGCTTGGACAATTTGATTAACAGGTGGAGGAGCAGGTAGAGACAATTTAGGCCAGCCACGATGTTGGGAGACTGTCGGGTGGACAATCTCTTGTCATCCGTCGTTTTCAGAGACTTCAGGTTGTAATGAGACATGAGGGGGTATTGGGATACTAGGGACATGTGGGGCTTGGAAGGGAGGCCTTTCTGGCCTAGTTTGGACCACTCCTTGTTCAATCCAGTTAAAAAAATCCAGCTTGAAATAGTTGGCTCAACTCTTGCGGGTCTGCATCAAAATGTATATAAAACCTTGGCCTTCTAGGGCCCCTGTTCCAATTTTCTCTTCCTCTGTTACCCCATCCATGGATACCTCTGCTGAAAAATATCATTCTTGTATGAATTATTGATTAGTAACTAGTTTCTTCAACAACCATACGTGACATCTACTTTAAATATGAAACAAAGTTTGGCTCAGCAATAAATAAGACTCATGCAATCCAATCCATACAAATCGTTTAATACTTGTCAATAAGCAGTGGATGAATCAGGGTTCTGGGATATATGATGGATTGTATTGAGAGAAAAGTGTTAAAATGAAGGGGGATAGATCATGATTACTGCTCAACAAATCATCAAACAATCAACTATAATGTAAATTAAAAGAATATATCACTGTAACTCATCCATGTGTCATCCTTTAATTGTTATAATATAGAGTTTAACTTAACTATAATTTAATTTTAAGAACAGGGAGTGGATAGTGTTGTGAGTGGGAAATCCCACTACAGACTAGCACTTAGGGTTTTATTGTGCACGCAAAAAAGACCTAAAGATTCCTACTTTCTACCGTCGTCCTGGACCTAATCCCCATTATTCTTAAGCAAATACGTAGTTAAGAAGATCAAGTGAACATACCTTATTTCGGACATTTGATATCGATCATTCTTCATGGTTGATCGTTCTTTGACTGTAGCTCTCCTCCCAAGGCTGACATGTATTCACACAAAACAAACAAAAAACTCCACATGCATTTGATATATAGATTAATGGGTTAGAGATTCAATCAACATGTATGCAATAAACCATGAAACACAAGAAATGTTCTAAATGAAAAAGCAAGCTATAATAGAGTCCAAACCTAGGTTAAGCTGCTATGACAGAGACCAAGAACTCTGAGAGATATAACTCTTGACAAGGAAAAGGATGACTGCCTCTCCTTAAACAAAAAATTTATCAACAGATATGATGCTAACAGTTCAACATCCAGCGTGTGCACGCAAGCTGTGTAAGGTCAGAGCGCATGTACACGCATGCAGACCGTATGCAGGTCGTGTGTACCTCTGCAACTCTTCAAAAATGAACAGAAAATCAATCAAGCATTGGCAGAGACTACTGGTATTGAGAACCAGAATCTCTTGAAGACTCAGAAACTTACTTTGACAGAAAAATGAAACAATTGAAGGAAAATTTCATAGAACAAAACAATCTAAGATGAAACCTAAGCTATAGACTGCAAACAACAAAGACTAGAAAGAGTTCCAGAAAACCCCTGAGAATGATTATTTTTTACAGGTGAGAGGATGACTGCCTCTCTAAAATAAAAATTTTGGAATCATACACGCGACTGACACTTCCTCAGCTAGCATGTACACGTGGGCTGTGGGAAGGTAGGACGCGGGTACATGCGTGCAGACCTTATACAAGCCGCGTGTACCTCTGTGGGTCTCGAAAAAAAATGCAGTCAAGCAAAGAAACAGAGATAACTGGTATGGAAGACCAAAATCTCTGTTAGCTCAGACTTTTGCAGAAACTTTAAAAACAATAAATGAAACCGGTTCTTAAAAATACCCAAGAAAAATATTCTCAGAAACCCTAGAGCTCCCCAGTATGGTTGCCAATTCTGTTGTGAGTGGGAAATCCCGCTACGGACTAGCACTTAGGGTTTTATTATGCACGCAGAAAAGACCTAATCCCCAATATTCTTAAGCAAATACGTAGTTAACAAGATCAAGTGAACATACCTTATTTCGGGCGTTTGATATAGATCCTTCTTCATGCTTGATCGTTCTTTGACTGCAACTCTCCTCCCAAGGCTGACCTGCATTCACACAAAACAAACAAAGAACTCCACATGCATTTGATATATAGATTAATGGGTTAGAGATTCAATCAACATGTATGCAATAAACCATGAAAACCTCATATGGTGGGACGGGAAAAGTACTTCTTTATTATTAACTTCAACAAATCAACTTACAATGATGAAGCCGGCCATTGCTCCACGAACCTGGTCCTGGGCTCCTCTTCAACTGTCCTCCAACCTCTTTTCTCTATATTTATCTTTGCACAATGATGGCTAAAGGGTTGGGACAAAGGGAATGCACAATCGGATATAGTTTCTTTACAATGATTCTCCTCTTCCAAATGGGACCCCTAATCCTTCTTTTATAGGCTAGAAGAAGCTAGGTATTTGGTTCAATTTCTGGCCATGCATGGCCAAAAGGTTTAGTTAACTTACCCAAAGTTGTGTGTTTTGTCAGCAACTTTCCTTTTTTCGTGCTTTTGTAGGTACATGCGGGTTGCCTTGGGTCAGCTAGCATGTACACACGTGCAGTTATGTAGCAGGGAGCATGGGCCTTTATAAAAGGGGTTTTTAAAAAGAGTTGTTCAGCAGTGTTTTGGCAATGAAGGAATCTGAAATGGCCTGATGCCAGGTAAGCATGTCTGGTGCAAATTAGGGTATAACAGATAGTGAATATGGGAAGGCGAGGGGACTTGTAATGTGTGAAAATGTGAGAGAATGGTAGGGAAAAAAAAATGAATATTGTTCATAAAACAAATCAAGTAATCCATAAAAACAATTTTGTATTCAATACAAAATATACCAATACCAATTAAACAATTACTGTGTGTCGAAACTGTTTAGTGTCCCACATTCAAATTTTTTTCAAAACTTCTCAATTAGCACAGTCTATAATCATACTCAGAATCACTATGCCTTTCAACAGTCATGTTAAGAGAATACTTGGTATCTTTCATTTCTTTTCCTTTCATTTAAAACAAAATCAAAAGAAACACATAGTCACATTTCTCCATCTCTATCCATCATATATCACTACAAAATATCAACCATTGTCCATAATTCGCAATCGCCCAAATAAAACATATACACATGTCCCTTTTCCAAAGGGAACGGACCTTTAAAACTTGCCCGATTTCATGCCTTTTTCTTATACCAACCAATAAAACGTTGCAATAAAACCATAATACAAAACCTCGAGCTTCATCACTGATGGTGCAATTAAATAAAATATGCATGATGCCTCCATAATACAAACATAGAAAACAACAAAATCACAGTCATCAACTTCCACAACTTGCAATGATCCTAATCAGAACTAATGAAAAACACAGCAGCCACCAACTAGTAATTGACTCCAGGTTGTAAGAATACTTCAATCGAAATCATAACGAGAAGAGACATCCATTGACTGCACATGATCATTGATTACCAATCAACCAATTTAATCAAATAAAAACGAGCTAGGTTTTCGATGCAACTGTCATAACAAAAAAAAGGCAGCCCCTTTACAGTATATCATTTCTCATCCCCGATCACAACTTTCCAATCAACTCAATCAAACCAAGACGAGATGCTACTCAACACAATTTTCATGACCACTCAACCAATTTATGATAATCACAAGATGCCCGTCAAGAGTAAGAATAGTTGGCGATGATTAAAAACATGTTTTGTAACAATGAACTCAAAGAAGTAATTAGGAGTTCGTAGGGTTATCAAAATTACAGAGAGACTAGAGGTCAAACATATAAACCAATAGGCAGAGACCCTTCGATACAAGCACAATAGAACCACAGGGTTCCTTATAACTCTCGATCTGTGCAATGGTGCATCAGTTCAACGATGGGTAGGGTAGGACGATGATGTGGAGGAGAAGTGAATAACCACTAGATAGTAACAGGTATCCCAGAGCCACAGAGGTATAACCTCTGTGCATTCCTCATGAACCGAATTAACTTATAACAATGTCGTTGGGAATGCAGACCCGAGGCATAGTTTATATCATCAACAACCATAAAGCATACATCTTGGCATAATGGCCACCCTATAACCAACTTCTGAAATACGTTGATGTGAATACCACAAAAATAATCCCTCGACCAGGTGAATAACCCATGACCATGACTCTAGAGAAAACACGGTGACCAAAAGGCAATCCAAAACAACACAGCAACCACAAACAGCCCGAATACAACTGGATATGGCTACCCTCATAACTGTGAAGAAGCATCCAGTAAGGATAAACAAAGCGAAACCCTCCAACAAAACACAGAGTAATAATACCCATGTCCACTTAAAACAACATAAATCCATCACGGTTTTCACCACACAGAACAACCAGTGAATGCATGACTCAACCAACCAATTCTTTTATTTGCAAAACGAATAACCACACAATCATTCCAAAGAGAAGACCCACGCATTTACACAGTTGCCAATATCGGGAAAACACAAACAAACGCATCATTGAGCCATTGTTCGTTCATACACATAGTGAAATTCATGGATGGGTGAAAAGAACCATACATGTAACCAATAGCCTTAAAAAGGGCGAGTTGGTCGAGCACTTCCTTCCCAGGCTTGGATCTCAGAGCTTAACCACCAACAAAACCAAATGCAACAATAACCATACTAGGGTGACGGCCCGATGGGAGAAGTATGGAGTGATGTGCATTTACTGCACGTCACTTCCATCTTCCTCTACATTCAATTCTGAAGTACATGACAGACAGCAATAACCAATACATTAACCATGTCATTAACTCCAAACCATTGAAATCTATGACCCCATTGCTTTGCCAAATGCGCCACCCAAAATTCATATTAACCATTTCCAAACCATACCATACCATATATCAAATGCGCCCAATATAACTCAAAATGAAAATCACATAGCCACTAACCATGTGTAGTTAGGATTAACACTAACTTGTTTCATTTAAATTGCACATAACTTCTAACATAGCATAGTATAGGCCCTTTCTTTTGGATTTTTTTTATAAGTCTCTTTTCCATTTCTTTTTTTTTATGTTGTTATTAACATATGTATGGTGCGGGTGTATTGAGGTAACAAATCATGGTGACATGATCGAACATAGCATTATAAATATATGCCAATCATAACATAAAATTAAATCTTTGAATAATGGAACATCACATAAAATGCATCATCCACATGTCATTATGTCGAAACAAAACCAAGACTGCATCATCAACCATATAAGACCATGTAAGCAGCATCGAAATAGCAATATAAAATGTGTGATATGAATATATTTGAGCCTCCATTCTACAAGGGGGTCCCACCTACTAGTGTTATATATCATTAGCATAGTTTAAATAATAGGCTTTAGCAATACTTTACGGGCGAAATTCCTCGTTGCAATTTTTATCGTCAACTAATTGGTGACTCCATAGGGAAATATGTTTCCAACAGATTAAGAACCCAGAATGTATGGTTTCACGAAAAAAGAACAACAGATCAAGAAAATATAACCAGAATGATCATGCAACAGGGGGAAGTGAGCGGATTTAATGGAAAAATGACCGGGAATTTGGGAACAACTCATGGAAAATGTTATGTATGAGGGAGTTTATCCCTTTATGCATAATCATTCGACTAGAATTTGCTCTTGACTTCAAGGAGAAAAAAAAAATTATGGACTTGCCCTTTTAAATCTCAAAGGGATAAAGAAATGGAAAACAGAAGCGAGAGGTAACCAAATTTTTCATAAGACAGCAGTGAAAGCAGATAACAAATTCAATTATGCTTTCAGGGGGAACATCGTAACAATTGTGTAATCTTGATTGTTATTGACTAACAATATCTTGCAGAAGTGTCACTGTGGAAGAACTGATTCAACACTTTATTCTTGACCAAGTTGAAATTAAAAGACGAAAAGTAATAAAAGTCATAACAGAAATGGAACTGCAAAATTTAAAACAACAGAAATAAAAATCACAGAATTGCAAAAGCAGAAGGAAAACTACTAAAATGAAAGCATAATTTAAACTACTGTAAAAGCATAATTGAAAAGCAGTAGTGAAAATGAAAATAGAACTGAACTACTAATATACAGAAAATCCAAACAACGTTAAAACTTTTCAAGTTGGTTCCACGTAGTGTTTTAAGTGAGACACATTAGTGTTGTAGGAAAACAATCGCTCTTGTAAATCTTTTAGAATGTAAGAGTTTGTACCTAGGACAAAAGAGATATTGAAAGGACCCAGCCATAACTTTTGAAACTTTGAGTGTCTTCCCCTATCAGGATGAGCCAAATCCCACAACAGTACCTTCTCATTGACTTTAAATTTGACAGTTTTGACACTCTTGTTGAAATACTTCTTAAGATGTCTCATTTTTATTGTATCCAAGGCAAACATCCTTTGCTCTTCTAAAGCTAGAAGTGCATTCATCCTTTGTGAAACATTAGAAGAATTTAATTCTTCGATCTGTAGCATTAACCTCAAGGAGGAAAGTTCCAGCTCACTAGGCAAAATGGCTTCTTGACCATAAACAAGTTGGAAACGAGTGCAACCAGTTCTCACCTTGGTAGTAGTTCGATCTGCCCAAAGTGGGTAAGTGAGGAGAGTGTGTCATTGATGAGGTTTATCTCCGATGAGCCTTTTGACAACTCTTACCAGATTCTCGGCCTGCCCATTTCCTTGGGGATAATAAGCTTATGAGGTGAAATGTTTAACCTCCCAACTTAACTAAAAATTGGGTCATCTTAGCAGAAATAAAAGCGGGACCATTGTCTGGAATAATTTTCAATGGAATACCAAATCTAGAAAAGATGTTATTTTAAAGAAAAGAAATCACATGATCATTTGTCGAATGCTTAAGCGAGACAACTTCAGCCCATTTTGTAAAATAGTATGTGGCTGTCAAAATAAAGACTTGTCTTGCTGAAGATGGAGGATTAATAGGACCAATAAAATACAGTCCCCACTTTGAAAAAGGAAAGTCCGGGAAGACAGGTTGTAACGGCATGGCTGAAAGGAGTTATTTCCAAGAAAATTTTTGGCACTTGTCACAAGATCTCGAAAAATCATAAGAGTGACAAAAGATTGAAGGTCAATAGTATCATTTTCTAATAATCTTGAAAGCAGTGGTTTTAGCAGAAAAATGACCTCCTACATGAATGACTGAATTTGAAAAGCTATGAGTTTCTTGCAACATTTTCTATGCTTCCTCATTGTTTACACAGCGAAGCAACATACCATCAGCAGATCTTTGAAACAAGAAGTCTCTTATAATGACGTATCTAGCATATTCAAGACGAAGCCTTCTCCTTTGATGAGTGTCTAAGTTGTCTGGACATCTTTGGTTTTGTAAATAGTAAACCAAATCCTTATACCAAGGATGTTCAGACACAAGAAGGATTTTATTATCAATGTAGAATAGTGTTGATAGGGAACTATCATGTTCATCATTCTCTTCACTATTTTTAGCATGTTGAGCTAAGTGAAGGGCTAAGTCACGTCCCTTGATAGTGATAAAAGTCACGATATTTAAATCATGCTCCTGGATCTTGGCAAGCCAATGTGCAAGATTCCATGAAAGATAATTATGTATTGAGACCAAAAACTTCACAGCAGGTAAAGGGACTTTTACCAACGTATGCTTACCTAAGATGAAGTGGTGAAACTTTTCAACAGCTTTAACAAGAGCGAAAGCATGTTTTTCAATAAAAGAATATTTAAATTCTTCATTAGACAAACTTTGACTCATGTAATCCACTAGTTTTTCGTTACCTTGGTCATCACTTTGCATGAAGATAGCAGAAAATGTTTCCTCTATGGTGTTAGTATATATCATAAATTCTTTCTCAAAGTCTGGCTTTGCCAAAATCGGTGCGGAGTTGATTGCTTTCTTGATCCCTACAAAAGCGTCTTCGACATTATTTTTCCAAGAAAAAGAATGATCTTGCTTAAGATATTATGAATTGGTTTGACCATCACAGAAAAATCGGGAACAAACCTACGGACAAAGTTAATAACACCCATAAAAGCTTGAACTTTCTTCTTGGAAGTGGGAGCAGGGAGATTAAGGATAGCTGCAATCCTTTCAGGATCAATGCTTATTCTTGAATTGGAGACAATGTGTCCAAGGAGCTTTCCCTTGGTAACGCCGAAAATGGACTTATAAAGGTTTAAAGAGATGTCAAATTTTTTTCATCTCATGAGAACTCTTTTAAGATGACCAAAATGATCTGATCAGTTTTTAAAGTACACAGTTAATTCATCAAGATAGATTTGAATGATCTTGCCGATCAAATCGTCAAAATCTATTTGCATAGCTCTTTGAAAAGTGGCACCTGCATTAGATAATACAAAAGGCATATGTTCATAATAAAAGGTACACCAATGAGTAATAAAGGTGGTTTTATATTTATCTTCCTTTTTTACCTTGATTTGATTGTAACCAGAAAAACCGTCAAGGAAATCATATGTGACCCTGCAACTTGCTACAAAATCATTTCCATATCAAGGAGAGGAAAGTGATCTTTTATACTACCCTGATTCAATGCACAAAAATCTACACATAATCTTATCTGACCAGTTGCTTTCCGAATGGGAACCAAATTGGAAACTCATTCAGAATACTTGACCGGAAATATGATTCCAGCGTTCAAGATTTTTTTCAACTCCTTTCGAATAGTTGTTTCTAGTGCAAGGTTGATAGGTCTTTGTTTTTTCCTAACTGGTTTTATGTCTTACTTGATGGGAATGGCATGTTGTATAAGAAAGGGATCAAAACCATGAAGATCATCATAAAACCAAGCAAAAACTACTTGAAATTCGCCAAGCAGCTTGGCAAAATTCATATTCTCTTCATCGGAACATTGGGCACCTATTTTAACATTCTTTAGACACTCAGGTGTTCCAATGTTCAGAGAGATGGTTTCACCCACCTTCCTTTTTTATTCCTCTTATTTATGTTTCTCTTTATTGCCTACATCACTCGATGAAAACAGACTCTCTAGAGGAGTCAAGCCCATAGGAATCTTGTTATCTTCCATGGATATAATTTCCTTAGGATTATGAGGTTCATTTTGAATGAAAGAAAAAATTCTCTCATCGTTAGGGAAGACCTGCCATGATTCTATATTGTCAGGGATATGTGGACGATATAGAGATTGAAAAGTATAATCAAGTTTGTGTGGCAAAAGTTGTCGATTAGGAGAGACTGCAAAAACAGCTAACTGATCAGCCATTGAATTCAATTCCCTCTTAACATGAGTAATGTTGGAAAATAGTAGGTTCGAGATAAGTGCCCAAACAGTTTGGTTGTATCGTTTCATCAACTTGTTTCTATGAGAGTATATCTTACGTACAAGGTTCACAACAAGCTCGGAATCTCCAAAAACTGTAAGGTGACCACAACCCATATTATAGGCGTTTTCAACATGGATGATTTTAGGGGCTAAATTTCGTTCATGGGCTAATTTTCCATGTTTTTTCCAAAAACGAGATTCGCTATTTTAAAAATGATTCGCCCAAATTCTATAGGATAAAATTATTTTACCTTAAAAATCGCCAAAATTCTATAAAAACTATATAAAATCCTTATAAATTTGAATATTTTTACAAAAATATTGCCAATCATATATAGTTGGCATATGAAGGATTAGTAAGATTCGTCAAGGTTTCTACATTTTAAAATAAATTTCCATCCTTAAAATCATCCCTGGTTTTCAATGCCTAATAATAGAGCTTCGAATTCAGTGACATTGTTTGTGCAAGAAAACTCCAACCTATAAGAAAAGTTATGAATTTTCCCCACAGGAGAGTACAAGATAATGTCAGCTATGTTTCCTTCATTAGAGCATGAACCATCAAAGTGCATGTGCCACATACCGTCGTCTAAGTTGATTTGTTCTAAGGGAATTTCATCATCCTCGACAAAGATGGAATACACCCCTAGGTCTTCTTCGATATAATTCACATTAGGTTGTGGAACACTTTATATGTAAGGTGAAATCCTTTCCTCTAAGGACTATGATTTTTTTACCATTCCAAGGAATGGATAAGTGTGTCTCGTTGAGTGAGAGGTTGTAGATTTTTAATGAGAAAAAATCAGCGAGCTAATATTTTGTCAAACACTTAGCAATCTTGAGATAACTGTCTTCATAAATTTCAGAAATGCATAAACTCACATTCAGAAATTTCCATAAGCAGAAATACACAGTGCTAAGCAAAATAGTAGCGGAAATAACACAGTGGACAGCAACCCATAACACTCAGAAATTTAGGCAAATGTCAGGGAAAACCCCAATGTGGGGAAACCCAACGAGAGAGAGAGAGAGAGAGAGAGAGATCTTATTATTATGCTTCAGGAAAGTACAAAACATCAGCAAAACCACATTTCCAGCCAAGGAAAATACCTCACAGCACCAAATCTTTCCCACATAAATCTGCCTCGTTTTTCGTGCCAAAACCATATTGTTGTACGGCCTCCTCCGTACCTCATTTTCTGTGCCCACGTTCAATTGTATGAATTGTTCCGTACGACCCAGAAAAAGCGAACAGAAAACAAAAATCTACCTCGAAATCCATGCCCGAAGTTGCCTCGATTTTCGTGCCAAATCTGTACTCACTGTACGAAATCGTACGGACTATACAGATTCGTACAGTACGGCCTCCCACAGTAGAAAAATATTTCGACCCAAAACTCATAGAAAAAAATTTCTCAAGATTCATGCCCTCTTTGCTTCTCACTTTCCTCTCTCAAGCATGCTCAGAAAATCTCTCTAACTCTCCTCCCAATGTCCTCTCAACATGTCTTGCACACCACCCAATGCATTCTTTTATAATCAAAAAATGACATTTTTCCCTTCAAAGTGTATTTTCACCTTCCCAACTCTAGATCCAAAGGCCAAGATTAGATCTTGTCTTTTTCAAGATCAAGGGTCATGATTTATTCCCTCCAAAATGAATCACTTGAAATATTAAAGTGATTTCACTTTATTACATAAGTGCTTTATGAAAATAAAGACACTTTAAAAATAGAAGGTACACTTTATTAAAAAATCACTTTAATAAAAGAACCACTTAAGACAACTTTATAAAAACTATTACAAAATCAAGTGCCTGGTAGTGTAAACATTAAGGTAGCATCCGCATACAAGAAAAAACATGCAGAGTACCTCCCGAGCTAAAAATATAACACTCCCTCTTAGCGAGGGAGGTACTTCTGGTATCACCACCAGAATTTGTCTCCATCTCATCAGCTGCCATAGTTGCTCCCTCTGTACCAAAAGTCTTTGTTCCCTCTAAACATGAAGCCACTACTCTCACTGCACTGGAAGCCTTTGTTGCTACCTCTATTGTACCACGAATTGAAGACATACTCGTAGGATACTGCACACTCTCTTGAGCATCCAACTGTGTCGACTCATGCCTTTTGAGTCCCTTGAGAGTCCCGGAAGAAGATTGAGTGTCATGTATCAACTCTCTCTCCTGTGCTACCTACCAACTCTCTGACACAGAATATGAGTCTAGAAATCCACTGGACCCCAACACAGGTCTACCCAACAACTTGTACAAGCCCTCATACTTGACACCAAGCATTATTGTTGTGTCAACAGTTGCTCCTACATGATATAAAAACACATGTTCATTGTAGAAAAAAACTCCAAATACACTCTCATCCACAGCTGACACTGACAGCAAATTAACTGTCAACTATGGAATATATAACACCTCACCAACCTCCAGAAGACCTCCTGACTCTAGTTGGAATCTCACCCTTCCAACCCCCTTTACTGCAAGTTGTGGGTCGGCTCCACAGTTCACTATACAGTCTAAGTCTATCTCTGTAAGATCGAGGAAAACTGACCTCAACCCAATCATGTGTCGAGAAGCACCACTATCCACAAACCAAGACTCAATGTCCTCGAATGTTAGGCATCCACTGCCCATGGGACCAGTCATGAGAGAGAACTCATTCTCATATCTCTGAGCAAACTCTACAACTTCTGTTGAAGCTGACACCTCTGGTTTTGGTTTCTTCTTCTTGTTCGGACATTGACTAGCATAGTGGCTAGTCTTGCGACATGCAAAGCATTTCACCTTGCTCATGTCCTTATTATTTCCCTTTACCACAAAAGCAACGTTCTTGTCATCTTCACCATCCAATGCCTTTTCCTGAGACCCCTCCCGGATCTCCTCCTGCGTAAAATTATCCCATAATCTACTCCAATCAGGGATCTTCTCTCTCCCTACCATGCACTTGACGAAAACTTCCCACTCCTTGGTAAAGCCTTTGAGGGCTATCCGCACCAACTCTAAGTTAGAAATGACTTCTCCAACAACTGTCAATTCGTCCTTCACCTGTGCAACCTGGGTGAGGTAGATGGCCAGACTCTCTCCTTTGACCATCCTAGCTCCATGGAGCTTGTCCCGGAGAGCCATTTTTCGGTTCTCGTTCTTAGCCTCATACAAGCCTTTCAGTGCAACCCACATTTCATTGGTTGTCTTCTTCTCAGCCAAGTGTGGAATAAGGTGGTCTCTGACCCCATCCAAGATGATTCTCTGAGTCTTAGCATCATTCACCTCATGATCATCAAGAGCTGTGGGATTTGTAGGTACAGCTATAAAGGTGTTCACAAACGGCCACAATTTGTTCTCCTTGAGAACACTGCTGATTCTAACCTTCCACTGCAGGTAGTTGGAGATCTCCTCCAATCTATCTTCAAACCTGATGCTGGAAGTCATCTTTGTCCACCTGACAAAGAACCTTTTATGCCTTATTCAAGCAAATACAACAGCAAATCACTTGTTGCTCCAAGTGCCAAATGTTGCCCACTGAACTTCAGAGCACGAGCTCTGATACCATGTAGATTTTTAATGACAAAAAATCAGCAAGCTAATATTTTGTCAAACACTTAGCAATCTCAAGATAACTATCTTCATAAATGCATAAACTCACATTCAGAAATTTCCATAAGCATAAATACACATTGTTAAGCAAAATAGCAGCGGAAATAACACAGTGGACAGCAACCCATAACACTCAAAAATTTAGGCAAATGCCAGGGAAAACCCCAATGTGCGGAAACCCAACGCGAGAGAGAGAGATCTTATTATTATGCTTCAGGAAAGTACAAAACAGCAGCAAAACCACATTTCCAGCCAAGGAAAATACCTCACATCACCAAATTTGTCCCATAGAAATATGCCTATTTTTTCGTGCCAAAACCGTACTATTGTACGACCTCCTCTGTACCTCATTTTTCGTGCCCACAGTCAATTGTATAGACTGTTTCGTATGACCCAAAAACAACGAACAGAAAACAAAAATCCTCCTCGAAATTTGTACCCAAAGCTGCCTCGATTTCTGTGCCAAATACGTACGGTTGTACTGACTGTACGGATCCGTGTAGTACGGCAGAAAAATATTTCGACCCAAAACTCACAGAAAAAAATTTCGCTGAAAACATGTCATCTTCGCTGCTCACTTTCATCTCTCAAGCATGCTCATAAAATCTCTCTAACTCTCATCTCGATGTCCTCTCAACATGTCTTGCACACTACCCAATGCATTCTTTTATAATCTGAAAATGACATTTTTCTCTCCAAAGTGTCTTTTCACCTTCCCAACCCTAGATCCAAAGGCCAAGATTAAATCTTGCATTTTTCAAGATCAAGGGTTATGATCCATTCCCTCCAAAATGAATCACTTGAAATATTAAAGTGATTTCACATTATTACATAAGTGTTTTATGAAAATAAAGTCATTTTAAAAATAGAAGGTACACTTTATTAAAAAATCACTTTAATAAAAGAACCACTTAAAACAACTTTATAAAAACTATTACAAAGTTAAGTGCCTGGTAGTGTAAACATTAAGGTAACATCCGCATACAATACAAAATATGCGGAGTACCTCCCAAGCTAAAAATCTAACAAAGGTATCCACTTGTCAAGGCTTGCCAATCTCTTCCTAAGATAATTGAGTAATTGCTTACTGGCATATCAATTACCTGAATATTAAGGGTTGTCCTCATTTCAGGGTGTGTGCACAAAACCAAGGTCACATATTTGATCTCACCCATGGTCATTTGTTGTAGACTATTATAAGAGAGCATGCTTCTGGCATTTTCATTTGTACAAGACAAGCCTAGCTCTTCCCTAATAATCTTTGACATTACACTTGGGCCCGAACCGCCGTCAATGAGGCAACAATATGCGATCTTATCCATAATCTTTACAGAAATATAAAAAGGGGGATTGTTTACATGATGTCTAAAGTTATGTACACCTACTGTATTTACAGACAAATCCTCTTCATTTACCTCTTTAGAGAGGTTGGCTACAATGGAAGATTTTCCTTCCATGAATTGTTTTAGATGTCTCTGTTGTTCAAGGACAACAACCATGTCCATAAGGGTGGCATCTGCTTTGATGTTGGCCAACTGATTTAGAATATTGTATTTGGAAGAGGGGAGAGGGGAGGTAGTTCCTTGACTGTCAGGAACCTTAGGAACTTGAACAGTAGCACTTGGTGAGGATGAGCTCAGGCTAGAAGAATTGCAAGGAGGATCATATTTGTCTTTGGAAGCGTAGGCTTTGTTCCTAGTATTAATGATCATGACATCTTCTGTCCCTGCAAAATTTAGGACAACGATAGTAGTTTCCGATATTTTACCAAAGATCTTATCTTTGGCACTCTTCTTTACCTTATATGTGGTTTCCTCGTGGTGTTCCTTGCAAAAGTTACACCAACTATGAGCCATGATAGCTTTAGGATGAAAATTATTTTCATTTGGATTTCTAAAGGGGGGTGCAGAAGAGGATGAAGCTTCAGGGGTGAGAGGGGAGACATTTCCCTTTCGCTCATATGCTATCATACGATTATTCGTGTCTTGTACAAGTTGTAAGAGGGCGGACATGTTTGTCTATTTAATTGATTCTCCCTGAGAAAGATGTGTTCTTTCAAGTTGTTCTTAATACTCTAAACAAGTATGCAGAGCAGAACCGAAGTTATCAATGGATTTTTTCTCAAGCCAATGACGGTAGGGGAAGGTAATGCATTATAATAATGCATGAAAGTGGCTTGGTTCTGAGGTCGAATGAGTTTAGGGATTTGATTGTATAACTTGGTGAAACGCAAGTTGAAGGACTTGATGGTTTCACCATCCTTATAAGAGATGTTAGTGTACTTCGTAATTGCTCAGTTGGGCTTTTAGATTTTCCATAGGTGGATTTGAACCAATAGACTAACTCCTCCCGGGTAGACATAATCTTGAAAGGAAAGTCAAAGAAATCAGCCGCAGCCTTTCTCTCCAGGGAATTGACAAATAAGCGCATGCAAGTATCGATGTCATTGGCTCCTATGTTGTGATAGGCATTACAAAATGCCACCAAGTGTTCATTTGTAGTGACAGTGTTATTCCCTGAAAACCTAGGAAGATGCTCTTTGAATTTAGGAAGTGGATGAGTAGCAGGTGCCAGGTTAAGAGGAGAGGAAACATGGCATGGTGTGGTTGTAGCATCTTCTTCAAATTGAAAAAACCCATACTTTTTAATGACTTTGGTGGTGTTTGTGGTAGATTGGACAAGAACATGGTGACTATATAAGCTACCAATAACTAAGGAAGTTGAATAATGAGAGGAGGAAGCACTTTCAGTGCCACCAAAGCCACCACTAGATGTCATCTTGTGGATGAAAGGTAAGGGAGAGAAAGACGAACTGGATGAATTAGACAAGGTTCTCCTTAGATCACTTTGTCAGATCGATAACACAACGTTCATTCTTCCTATTTCAGCAATAAGATTAATTTCAGGTGATAAGTCTCTTCTTCTCCTAGAAACACGAGGGTCTAAGGATATGAAAAGAAGGTCAAAGATGAAAGAAAAAGAAGGTTATGGCTGATTTCTAGGTTGTCTACATCTAGCTTCCCAACGTTCTTGGGCACTTTTGTCTCGTTCAATTGCTGCCCATGAATGATTAATCTCAGCTCGAGTATTAACAGTGTCTAAAATCGTGTTAAACAAATTCAAAGCAATGTTGGTCTGATCTTAAAGACCAGGCTCAATATTGGGCTGCCTTGCAACAAGGATAGTCATTAAGAAATGAAACAGTCAAAAAATCAATATCAGAAAATAGATGTATTCGATGATAATCAAGCATAAAAATCAACCAGAGAGATATTGATGATCTCCCGAGTATGGTCACCAAATAAATGTTGAGAAAAATATATGAAATGATCTTACTCGAGCATTTTCAGTTCTTACTTGGCTAAAGCAAGATAGACAGGAATGTTCGACAACACAGGTATTCCAACAGAGGACGAACACCTTCAGTAACCACTCACATAACCAGATCAAAGATCAACACACCGATGTTTTCACGTGGTAAAACCCCTACGGGGAAACATCCACGGCCCCAGCCAACGC
>ML786533.1:67269-85494 GCA_009831015.1 Picea engelmannii | reverse complement strand
TCGGGAACATATCGTGACCGTCGGATTTCCTAACTACAAATGCATACTAATGCATACTAAAGAAACACACTTTTACCTAACGACATATTAGACCAAGTAGATCTTAACTAACTCCTAAGTGTCTAAATATCCTAACAAGGAATATCACCCTATGTTTATAGCCATTAAAAATTGTTTCCTAATCCACAAGTATTGGTTACCAGTGCTTAAGCTTATTTTTTTATAAATGAAAGTTTGCTAAGAAATTCAATATTTATGTAATTTTATGAATATAACACATGCAAAAATAAATGTAGAGACAGAAGTAAAAACACCAAGTCAATAGTCAACACAGATGAGACATAAAACAATCGTTTATTCCATTCCAAATTATCAAAGACTCGTTCTCTTTACAAAATTCCCTAAAGAAGTTTGGACCAAAGTCAAACTTAGATGTCCCCGATGAAAACCATACAAAAAGACTTCCAACAGAAAGTAAAAAACTGAAATTTAAAAGTTGGATCAGCTTGCCACAGATTGTTGCCCACTCGACTCTGCACAATAGCCTTTATCAGTCATGAAATTTAATTCACAAACAGACAAGTCTACACCAACTATCAAAAATAGATCAACACCTCTGAAAAACAAGTGTCTAAATAATGTAATTCATCCCCGAATCTTATTGTCTACAATAGGACCATTATATCATAAAAGAGAATTAGTCTTTCAATGAATTAAAGAATGAATGAAAATTGAATTATCTCAATAAAACTCAAGATCATACCTTAGTATGCTTCTCCTTCTATTCTCCTCTTGTTTCTCATTTTCCTTTTGCCTTTAAGCAATCAAAATTAGTTGAATTAGTTAAACTACATATTTAGTTAAGTTAACTAAAACTCAACCAATTTTTCAGTTAAGGGAAAAAAGTAATAAAATCATAATAAAGGTTTTTAATAAATAATAACTAGTAGGTGGGACCCCTTGTGACTCTCTTTAGTTATTTAAAAAACATAACACAACTAGTTAATCAATCAAACACATCTCTCATTGTGGCTCCCATTATCACTCTCATAATTTGACAATTTATATCAATGATAATTCAAATTATTTCCAAAAATATATTATCCATATATCCAAAAAAAATAGTGTATTGTCCAAAATTTCAAAAGTCAATTGTTCTCAACAATCAATAAATAAAAACACTTAAAACCCATATTTGCCACTCTCGGAGGCAATCTTCCCCTTGTTGATGTTGTCGCCCTTTGATCTCTCTGAATTTGCCTTAAGTTGTGTGGAGCCTTTAGGCCTAATCTCACTGATAACATGAGAGCAATCATCTCTCAAATGCATGCGGGAGGACACGGATTTGGCAGTCATTTGAGGGAGAGGAGGGGGCAGTGGTGTCTTTTCCTTTGTCAAGAGCATGGTAGGCCTCGGTTTTTAACCTTTTGCTTGCATGGAAAGACTGTACTAGTGAGTGGGCAGGGGCAGCTTGGACAATTTGATTAACATGTGGAGAAGCAGGTAGAGACAAGTTAGGCCAACCTCGATGTTGGGACACTGCGGGGTAGACAATATCTTTTCATCCATCGTTTTCAGGGACTTCAGGTTGTAATGAGACATGAGGGGGTATTGGGATACCAGGGACATGTGGGGCTTGGAAGGGAGACCTTTCTGGCTTAGGTTGGACCACTCCTTGTCCAATCCAGTTAAAAAATCCGGCTTGAAATAGTTGTCTCAACTCTTGCAAGTCTGCATCAAAATGTATAGAAAACCTTGGCCTTCTAGGGCCCCTGTTCCAATTTCCTCTTCCTCTATTTTATTGAGATAATTATGATCATAAATAGGTAGAGACCCTTCGACACAAGAACGATAGAACCACAAGGTTCCTTATAAATCTCAATCTGTGAAATGGTGCATCAGTTCAACGACGGGTAGGGTAGAACGATGATGCAGAGGAGAAGTGAATAACCATTGGACAGTGACAGGTATCCCAGATCCACAGAGGTATAACCTTCGTGCATTCCTCATGAGCCGAATTAACTTATAACAATGTCGGTGGAAATGCAGACCCGATGCATAGTTTATATCACCAACAACCATAAAGCATACATCATGGCATAATGGCCACCCTATATTCAACTTTTGAAATACGTTGATGTGAATACCACAAAAATAAGCCCTCGACCAGGTGAATAACCCACAACCATGACTCTGGAAAAAACACAATGACCAAACGGTGGTCTGAAACAACACAGCAACCACAAGCAACCCGAATACGACTGGATATGGCTACCCTCATAACTGTGAAGAAGCGGTCAGTAAGGATAAACAAAGTGAAACCCTCCAACAAAGCACAGAATGATAATACCCATGCCCACTTAAAACAATAGAGATCCATCACGGTTTTCACCACACAGAACAACCAACAAATGCATGACTCAACCAACCAATTCTTTTATTTACAAAACGAATAACCACACAGTCATTCCAGAGAGAAGACCCACGCATTTACACAGTTGTCAATATCAGGAAAACACAAACCAACGCATCATTGATCCATCGTTCGTTCATACACAAAGCGAAATTCATGGATGGGTGAAAAGAACCATACCTGTAACCAATAGACTTAACAAGGTCGAGCACTTCCTTCCCAGGCTTGGATCTTGAAGCTTAACCACCAGCAAAACCAAATACAACAATAACCATACTAGGGTGACGACCCGATGGGAGAAGTTTGGAGTGATGTGCATATACTTCACGTTGCTTCCATCTTCCTCTACATTCAATTCTGAAGTACACGACAACCGACAATCACCAATACATTAACCATGTCATTAACTCAAAACCATTGAAATCTACGACCCCGTTGCTTTGCCAAATGTGCCACCCAAATTTCATATTAACCATTTCCAAACCATACCATGCCATATATCAAATGCACCCAATATAACTCAAAATGAAAATCGTGTAGCCACTGACCATTTGTAATTAGGATTAACAGTAACTTGTTTCATTTCAATTGCACATAACTTCTAACATAGCATAGTATATGCCCTTTCTTTTAGATTTTTTTTATAAGTCTATTTCCCATTTCTTTTGTTTTATGTTGTTACTAACATATGTCTTGTGCAGGTGTAGCCAAGTAACAAATCATGGTGACATGATCGAACATAGCATTGTAAATATATGTCAATCATAACATAAAATTAAAGCTTTGAATAACATAACATCACATAAAATGCATCATCCACCTATCATTATGTCAAAACAAAACCAAGACTGCATCATCAACCATATAAGACCATGTAAGCAACATCGAAATAGTAGTATAAATTGTGTGATATGAATATCTTCGAGCCTTCATTCTACAAGGGGCTCCCACCTACTAGTAATATATCATTAGCATAGTTTAAATAATAGGCTTTAGCAATACTTCGAAAGCAAAATTCTTCGTTGTGATTTTTATCGTCAACAATGGATTCATACACGCAGGAAATAAAAGTAATACTTAGACGCACATTTGTTGGCCACCCTTGTAACCCATGTTGGTACACCTTCAAATGGTAGCGCATCAGACAGAACCTATATACAGATCAGCCTAGATCTATTGAAGCCCTCCATAGATAAAACGATCGATCGTCTGACTGCTATAATGCCACCAAGAAAAGTACTCGGGAAGATACTCTCTAGTATCTGAGTAGTTGGGGAATACGGCTAAGGGCACGATCTAACCTCCTTAGTTGGTGCCCTAAAATATTGGGTCGAGTATCACTGTTGGAACCCACACGTATATCAGAGAGATATAGTACAGGAAAAACCCTTGTATGTAGAACCCTTGAATACCCTAACCCTTGAAACTGAAACAAAAAAAAAAAAAAGACAAGATATATTATCGTGCAACTGTGTCTCCTGCATTCGAGTTACAAAATTACTACACATTTCTTCCTCTTAAGCATTTGGACATTTCATCATTGCAGTATTCTTCAGATCGGAGTATAACTCCACAGGAGTAAAAAAAAAGTATGGATCCTATTGGCACCATTATTTAAGACCTATCCCGTTGGATTTCTCTCTTCGCCCTTATTGCATTCATACCTATCATTTTTCTGTAAAAAAAAATCTAGTGGCCCTGACCCCCCCTCCAACACCTTTATTTGGGATTTACCCCATTGGATTCAACTTGTCGTGCTAATCGTTGTGATACACTTCACCCATAACCCATTTTATGTGTAGTCCCACCCGCCCCTTTTCGTGTTCCCTCCACATCATGTCCCACACTCATATCCAAGACTTGGAAGCTCGCTTCAATGCCTTTCACTCTAATTTCAAAGAAACCCAACAAGAAGTGAGACAGCGCAGTGTCAATATTTCCACCGTCAATAAAAACATGCATTCCTTCCTCAACGCCAAAATAGAGGACCTCAAACAAGACCTTGCTACCCAGCTTGAATCCATCACTATGATGATCTACGCTAAGACGCATATCCCTACAGAGCTTCCCTCATCTGACCCACCTTTGCAAACCGAAGGTGAAACTTCCTATCATTCCCAGAATTTTCAGCCCTATCACTTTTAGCGTGACCTATGCCTTCCGCATGTGGATGTGACCAAATTTGATGGCTCGGATCCCACTGGCTGGGTAACTCAAATGGAACATTATTTCTCTTTGTATGGCATTACGGATGAGTTGACCAAACTCTGGTATGGTGTTCTCCATCTAGATCAAGAACGTTGGCAATGATGGCAATGGAGAAAAAATGTCTGCCAAGGGTATCTGGCTTGGACACACTTTGTGGCAGAAATTTATGAATGCTTTGACACTGACACCAACCATTTAGGTTGTTTGACAAAGTTGAAACAATCTGGCATAGTGGAAGACTTTATAGCCGCTTTTGAGCGATTGGATTTTCGTACAGAGGGCATGTTTGATGTTTTTTTCCGAAAATGTTTTATCAGTGGCCTCAAGGATGAGATTCGTGCTCATGTCCTCATGTCTCGACCCCAGAGTTCGATGGATGCTACTAAAAGAGCTAAGGAAGCACAACAGATTGTCTCTTCTCAAAACCGAAAACCCTCATTTATTCCTCGCACCAAACCAATCACTCTCACTCCTCCTTCTACTCCACTAAAGATCTAGAAATTGACCAAGGCCGAAATGGTTGAACGCCATCTCAAAGGCCTTTGTTATAATTGTGATGACAAATATTTTCCTGGACACAAGTGTAAGGAACAAAATATTTTTATGGCCATCTCGGAGGATGTTTCGAAAGACGATGTTGAGGCTCCCCCTGTGTCTGTGCCACCTGAACCCACTAACATGACCTCTCCCTTAGACCCTCCCGAAGTAGAACCTGTCATTTCCCTAGATGCTCTCATTAGCTTCTCTGCTCCCTAAACCCTCAAGCTAATTGGTTACATTAAGCATAGAAAGGTTATCATTCTTGTTGATAGTGGAAGCACCCATAATTTTATTCATCACTGCATTGCCCAAAAAACTAATTACTATATCTGTGTCGTCAATAATTTTCAAATCATAATTGTCAATGGCAGATCCATGAAATGTGGAGGGCGTTGTGAAAATGTGTCTCCAAATTGGTGAGTACCACATGAAATCTCATATGTTTGTTATCGACATGGGCGGTTGTGACATTGTGTTAGGTGCAGAATGGCTAAGGGCTTTGGGTCTCATTCTCATGTATTTTAAAGAATTAACCATGCAATTCGACTAAGAGTGCCAACAATATAAGTTCCAAGGCATCACTGTCAGTTCCCCAGAGATCATCAGTTCCCATCACATGGAAAAGCTTCTCAAAAACGATCATTCCAGCATTATTTCTCAACTCCATGCCACACAAGCCACTGAGACACCCTCTGTGTCGCAAGACCTCCAATCCATCCTCTCTAAACATCAAGTGGTTTTTTCCACTCCCTAGGGACTCCCTCATTCCCATGGTGTTCATGACCATTTTATTCCCCTTGTCCCAGGAAGCCTTCATCCCAATATCTGTCCCTATCATCATCCATTTTCCCAAAAAAACGAAATTGAGAAAATTGTTCAACGCATGTGTTATCCGCCCTTGTACGAGCCCCTATTCTTTTCATGTGGTCATGGTCCTTAAGAAAGAAGGTTCTTGGCACATGTGTCGTGACTTTTGCGCCCTCAACAAACTCACCATTAAAGACAAATTTCTCATTCCTATCATTGATGAACTCTTGGATGAATTGAGTGGCGCCCAATTCTTTACTAAACTTGATTTTCGTTCTAAATACCACCAATTTCGTATGAACGAGGCAGACATTCCTAAGACTGCATTTAGAACTCATGAGGACCACTATAAGTTTTTGGTCATGCCCTTTGACTTGTGCAATTCTCCCTCCACTTTCCAAAGCCTCATGAATCATGTCTTTTGTCCTTTTCTCCGTCATTTTGTCTTAGTTTTCTTTGATGATATCCTCATCTATAATAAAGCCTGGACATCCATACAATCTAAATGTGCCTTTGGCGCCTCGAAATTCGAGTACTTGGGTCATATTGTTGGCAAGTCCAATGTCAAGGTGGGTCCTAAAATGATTGAAACTATACAAGATTGGTCTCACCCAAAGACTCTCAAAATCTTGCGTGGATTTATGAGTTTAATAGGTTATTATCGCAAGTTTGTTAAGAATTATGGAAATATTGTGGCGCCTCTCACTGCTCTCCTTAAAAATAATTCTTTCACTTGAACTCCAGCATCTACTTAAGATTTTCAAACCTTGAAGATGGCCATGTGCACCACTCCAGTCCTGACCCTTCCTAATTTCACAAAAACCTTTGTCATGAAATGTGATGCTTCTGAGAAATGAATTGGCATCATCCTTATGCAAGAGGGTCGACCTTTGGCCTTTACCAGCAAACAACTATTAGAGTGACATTTGAGCAAATCAATCTATGAAAAAAAAATGTTGGCTATTATGCATGTCATGGATCTTTGACGCCCTTATCTATTGGGGCAACGCTTCCAAATTAAGACAGATCATCAAAGCCTCAAGTATTTTCTGGAACGACGTATTTCCTCTCCAGAGCAACAAAAATGGGTGACTAAGCTCTTTGGATATGATTATGAGATCATTTACAAGAAAGTCAAAGACAATGTGGTTGTTGATGCACTTTCCAAAAAATATGAAGCTAAAGGGTCCATTTTTTCTCTCTCCTTCATTGTACCCAATTGACTCCAAATTGTTTACTAGGAATGGCTACACGATCCCAAAAGTTCGCATTTGATACAACAATTGCAGGCCAATTCTCTAGTCTCCCTAGGGTGCTCTTGGTTCAATGATGAGCTTCGATAGAAAGGCCATTTGTATTTAAGTAAACAGTCAAAACTTAAATTCACAGTACTTTCTGAGCTTCATGCTACACCCATCGTTGGGAACTCAAGGTTTACCAAAACCTATGACCGAGTCAAACGTTCTTTTTTCTAGGATGGTATGAAACAAGACATTCGTAATTTTGTCGCTAAATGTGATTTTTGTCAACGCAACAAGGGCGAAACAGTGAAATCTCCTGGCACACTACAACCGCTTCCGATTCCACCTGCTATTTGGCAAGATCTCTCTATGGATTTTATTGTAGACTTACCTAAATCATGCAATAAATCAGTGATCATGATGGTAGTTGATCGTCTTTCCAAGTATGTTCATTACGTGCTCTTCAACACCCATTTATAGCCTCCATTGTGGATCAACTTTTCATGGATCAAATCTTCAAATTTCATGGCATGCCTCATTCTATTGTTTCTGATCGCGACCCAACTTTCACCAGCAATTTTTGGAAGGAACTATTCAAGCTACAAAGCACCCACTTGCATCTCAACGCAACTTATCATCCCCAAACTAATGGTCAAACTGAAGTTGTCAACAAGTGTTTGGAAACATATTTGAGATGTTTTGCATCGAAAAGGCACAATCAATGGGCTCAATGGTTACCACTAGTTGAATGGTGGTACAACACTTCTTACCATACAGCTACCCGCATGACTCCTTTTGAAATGGTATATGGAAAAAAACCACCTTCAGTTCTCTCATACTTGCCAAGTGTCTCGAAGGTCCAGGGGGTTGACCAAACACTTACAGTTCGAGAGACTATTCTCTGTACCCTCAAAGAGAATTTGGTCATGGCCCGAAATCGCATGAAAAAACAAGTAGATCAAGGTCGCTCTGAACGTCAATTTGCATAAGGAGAACAGGTGTTTCTTCGACTACAACCTTACAAGCAAAATTCCCTCAAGGCTAATCATTGTTGAAAACTGGGGCCCAAATTTTATGGTCCTTATATTATTCTCAAACGTGTGGAACAAGTGGCGTATCAATTAGCTTTGCCCAATGATTCTAAGCTCCATCATGTTTTTCATGTTTCATGCTTAAAGAAGGTGATTGGAACTAAGTGTCAAACTCAAGCCAACTTTCCTAAGTTGGACGAAGAAGGCTCCATTTCGCTACAACCACAAGTTGTTTTGCACTAGCATGAGCGTCGTCTATGTCAGCAAACCATCAAAAAAGTGTTAGTCCAGTGGAAAGATACAACTCCAACAAATGCCACTTGGGAACCAACTACCATTCTGGAGCAATTTCCTCATCTCAAGCCTGGAAGACAAAGTTGTTTTTAAGCGAGAGAACATGTTAGGGACCTAACCCCTCACATAGGTAGAATAATATATTTTCATGTAATAAAGGTCAATATTAATAAGGTTTGGCAATAAGGAAGAATAAGTCAAATGTAAGAAGACCTAATAGAAGCTTTCGCTTCTAGAAAAATCTTCCTCTAGATTGTTCTTTTGATAGACATATTTAGTATAAATAGGAGTAGCGAGTATGAGAAGTTTTTTCTTGGATATTATTGTGATAGAGCTCTTCTCTGATGAAGGTTGCCCCCTCGAAGAGACAAGTGAACATTACTCTCAGTAATCAAAGTGTTCTTTTTGGTGTTATTTTGATATTATTTTAGTATTATTGTGGTGGTGTTCTGTCATTTCTAACTAATTATTTATGTTCTACATACTATTTTATATCTAGAATATTACATTGTTGCATAAAGGATTACTAAGCATGGAGACATGGTTAAAATATTTGCACTAGTGGAAGGGCTAAGAGAAGGAATGCATAGGCACACGACAATTTCACTATCAAATTGCTCCTGTTACCGAAGAATTGAAGGGGTAAAAGGGTGAGAGATACAGTAATTTAGAGAGGGTGGACAACATAAAGAATATATGATAAAAAGGACATTAGCTAGATTTTCATGACAAAGGCTGCAAGAGTTAGGAAATACAAGGGGCATGGTGCCTCGGCTTCATAGTCAACGAGATGCACAAATTTAAAAGAACCGCTAGCAACTACAAATCCCTAATCCCGTGGCAAAGTCTAGCAATTTCTCCAATCAACGATCTCCTTTAATTGCAAATCATGTTTCACTAGCCAACAATCATATTTACTCACTATACACTCACAATCCCTCTGTGCAAGTTGTGTAAATTGCACTAGGTAGAAATTTCCTTCAACAAGTGGCAACATATGTAGCATCCTACAACAAGAGTGTCCTACACCTAGAGGAAAGCCTCATTCACTAGATGACAACATCCTTCAACTTGGATGACAGCGTCATACAAAACATCCTTCAACCAAAGCGTGGGCTCTAATAACATATAAGAATAAGACATAAATTAATGGAATTTTAATGCAACAATAATAACACAATAAAAGATGAACAAGAGGAACTCAAAGAAAATATTCAATATTAACTCTAATTCATTAATACAATAGTGTTTGTCTCTTTTATAGAGATTGCAAGATGGTTATAAAATATAACAACTTATTTGAGAAAATAGTGGTTGGATGATTATCTCAACCATCATCCAACAATAACTTAATGCCTAACAACTTAACATTATTATATAAATCTTGCAATCTAATATATTCAAATGAATGATTGGATGAGTAACAACTTAACATTATTATATAAATCTTGCAATCTAATATATTCAAATGAATGATTGGATGAGTATGTAGATAACCCATAGTATTCTCTATTATAAGTGAATTCACCATCTAAGTCTACATGTATGCCTAAGATTTTGGATGTTAGAAGCCTTCTAAATCTACAATTAGATTCACTACACTTCTATTTTGCAACTATTTCTTATGCCAACAATCTATTGATAATCGTTATAGTCCTAGAGCAAAGAGTGCTTTCTTTTTCAAATGGAAGTCATAAACATGTTGGCATTCTCTAATTTTAAGATGTCAATGCGACAACAATTTTTAATTTGACCATTACTTTCTCTTTCTGCAAATCTATGTTTTGACTACCATCTCTGGCTTGTACACACTATTAAATGAGTGTGTATTTGTTGCATAGCATTGTACTTCAAATGTTATAACTTCAACATTTTTTTGTTGACCTTTAAAACTTTTGTAATCCAAAATGGATAACCACATGAATCTTCAATTGTTAAACCTACAATCATGCAACCCTCCTTAATATCTTGTATTGAACCATGTAAAGGTCTTTCATAGCTTCACAATGTGCATGTGATATTTTAGACCAATATACATATATATTTCTTTTGTTTGTGAAAACTTAGTAACAACATTTATTTCCTCATGTTCATTTGGCATACTTTGTGGCCACCTAAATGGAGTTTTCAAAAATAAATCTTCATTTGTTAATCTTAAAATTATGTCACTTTAATCATTGAAAAAACATTCTCACTTAACAAAATCAACATCAAAATGTTGTTGATGTTTCAAAATCAGGCAAACATTCTCCCAAATTGGTCATGTTGATTTGACCAAAGGAGGATGATACATTCACTCACGAAGTTATGCTAGTGGTGAATGGCCTAAGATGTTGATGATTCTCCAATAAACAACATCGAACAAACATTCTCCAAAATTGATCTTGTTGATTTGACCGAAAAAATGATACATTCACTCACAAAGCTTTGCTAGTGGTGAATGCCCCATACATAGTCTTTGTCCTTAATCATGTTGATTTGACTAAGAGTGATAAAGACTCAAGATGTAGCATACATTCTCTCAAATTGGTCATGTTGATTCAACCATGGGAAAATGATACATTCACTCGCAAGGATTTGCTAGTGGTGAATGGCTCAAATGTAGTCTTTCTCCTTAGTCACATTGATTTGATAAGGGGTGATAAAGACTTGAGATGATAGATGCTTTCACATTGTCTAAGCCAAAATGTAGAGACCTAATTTTTATAAGGCAAGTTTGACTTGTTTATAAGTCTAGTATAATGTTGAAATAGGCCCAAACCCTCACTCAACATTAGTTGAGTACCTCTTCAATCTTTTGAATACAAAATTGATGTTGGAAGCTCATGTCATTTAGTTGTTCAATGCATTTTTCTTCACCATGTGATCCCTGAATAAATCTCCACATATAAACAAATTCTTCCAATGTGTGAAAAATAGGCTCTAAAAGATATATTTTCTTAATAATTTCAATTAATGATGGCAAGTTCCCAACATTTTTCCTTTTCAATGTTATTACAAAACAATTCAACATTTGATCAACATGGTGAACATATATGTGGCTAGCAAAAAGACAACCAACCTTCAGCTTTTGAAAATTTATCAATTCAACTAGTATGTTTAAATTTCCAAACACAATCTAATTTTTGGTTTCACCATTAAAATTGTCTCGTTGTAGATGCAAAACCTCAACAAAATTACTAACCCAAAAAGTAAGCACGTGATGAATTATGATGATTAAAATTGTATCATTGTAAATATTTGAAACTATAAAATAAACCCAAAAGACATTTCACCATTAAAAATTATACATCCAACCAAATGAAACTAAGTAAAATTCTCCCCCTTTAAACTCTTTGATGTGTGAAATTAAAGTCTTGCTAATTCAAAAAATGTTTTCAAAGAAACATTTAAAGAATGTCTAGTTTTGTTATTTTTAATTTTTAGTAAATGTATGTACAATTCAAATATTTTTCAATAATAATGTAAGTCACTTTTATAATAAAATCACCTTTACTCACTTAAACCAAAAATGGACTTTTTTAATTATTATTAATATTTTAAATATTAGACAACGATCACATCTTACAAATCTCTCTAACTCGCTAACTTTGTAAGAAAGGTGAATCACATTATAATTGATGTCCCAAGTTATTATTATAATATCAAATATTTTAAATATTAGACAACTATCACAGCTTACAAATCTCTCTAACTCGCTAACTATGTAAGAAAGGTGAATCACATTATAAATGATGTCTCAAGTTATTATTATAATATCAAATTATATTGATTATATTTTCCTTTTCACTCGATTACATGACTAAACCCTACCTAAGGTTTCATAGTTTATCTCATCTAACTATTTGTAATATAAAAGCTACTTATAATTTCTTTCTTTTATATAAAAGCTATTTATAATTTCTTTTCTTACCTTTTCAATTAAGGATAATACAATTTGTTTTTTTTAAGTGTTTTGATGAAAACAAATTTCCTTTCATACAAATTCCAAAAAGGCTTTCACTGTGACATTTTAAAATATCACGATTTTTTTTAAATAACAAGAGGATATTACGAATGAAAAAATGTTATACAATCTATAATGGTGGCTTATTTTTAGGGAAATTAAACCAACAATAAAACAATAAAATAGTAATTCTTTTACCCACATTTTCTGTAAAAGAAAATATGACCTTAAATTACATACCAAGGTAAACCATAAACTGAAATAAAAATAGTAAAAATGGAAAAACAACTAATCTAAAGCATGATGTCTAGGATGAGGAGAGAATAGAGGCATCCTCTTAGATTGAGAAACCAAAAAATGAACCAACCTAATATCCAAAAAGTTGTATGTAAATTATTTTCTTCAGCACAACGACCTAAAGTTGGGTAATGTTCAACTTGAAGAAATCCAAACCTGTCAATTTTTCAATTACTAAAGTAATTTTGTGGTCAACCAACTTGATTTGCAACTATACATCCAATTGAAGCAAAATTTCATTGTATGTCTCTTTCTTTTCCACCAACACCTTACCCACAAGGGATTTCATATGCCAATACAAATCAAGCATCTTGAATTATTAAGTTTCCCTAGTGCAAGATGAATCTGTATCAAGAACCCAAGATAACATTCGCCTTCACATCCACATCATCATCCTTTGTGAAATGCCTATGAAGTGCATGTTCACTTCCCCCAATTCGATCTCTACACAAATGTTCAAGGACATGTTGACTTGAAAGAGTGCAACAAATTCCTCAACACTTAATTGCACCCACAAGGCAACAAGTTGACCACAACAACCCCTGAAACATCGATTGGAGCCACACACACCATGCAAAAGAACTAGAGCCCAAGGCAAGCAAAAGGGAAGAACCAAGGATTAACGACAAAACCAAGAAGAACATCAAAGAGAATACCAAAACAAGGATCACAACAAACACAGTAAAAAGTACAACGTTGTAGACAATGTGGTCAACAACCTCCATAAAGATCGATAGCAACAACTTGGGACCATAACTTTCCCCTAATGCAAGTCTTCATGGCCAAAAAGAGCAAGTAAACTAACCAAATCTAAAAATGTACCAAAGTAGTAACCATCATCAAAAGCAAGTACCACATCATTGTCCTAGCACCTTGTAACCATAACTACCTTCAAGCACAAATGTCGAGAGGGAATGCCATGTGTTGCTTCAATGGTCATGCAAAGGACAAGGGTTCAAGCGCCCTCATCATCAATACCATCACTCAAACACTTCCTTATCACCCCATTCAAGGGAACTATATCAACTTGAGTAAGAGCCAAGCAATCAATGTTGAGGGCTTCATCATCTAAGGGGTCCCAACAAGAATCCAACAAATGGTGCCCTCTCATAACTCCTTCATTTGCAAAATAATCAACCACTTTGCTTGTTGATCATTTAACATGGGAAGGGATGATGACTTCAAACTAAGGTAGAAGTGATTGAATGCACTCTAAACTCTCTTCCAAGCACCAACTGAGGGAGATCTTACTAATTGGAGAGCCCTATTGCATCTTTTTTAACATCTAAAAAATGACCTCGATGTCTCCTTTTGTCACAAGCTTGTGATACCCCTCACACAATGCAATGGTGAGGCCCCACTCTAAGGCTTGTAATTATAATGCATTGCCACTGTCAATGCCAATGTTGTCAACATAAAGCCATAGTAGATCCCCTCAACCAATTCTAAAGGGTCCCCTAAGACTAGCAAGCCCCAAGTTTCCCTTGGAGTCACCATCAAAATTAAGCTTGATGAATCCTACAACAAGAAGATCCCATTGGACCAAAGGGCTAGGATGAGTAGCAATTCTTCACAATGATTAGGAAGAGTTATTTTGGTGGAGATCTAAGACATTGAGAATGGTTGCCTCCCATTTTGAACATCACTAATCAGGCTTCAACCATCATGAGGTAAGAGTTGTTTTACAAATACTATGTTTGATTTTTTCCTAAATCATGTCTACCTCAAAGGATTCATTTTTTAAGATTTTGCAATTCTCCTCCTTCCAAACCTTACAAAGCAAGAATCCTAAAAGGAGTTGCCAAGCTTGATTCAATTTTGGGTTAAAGAATGCCACTAAGTGCCATTTTTCAATAGTTTCAATCAAATTAGTCCTAAAACAATCCAAAGTTTTGAAGGCGATTGCACCTTGATCCCATAAGGAATTAAGAAGGAACATATATCAAGTAGGTGATTCATTAATTCACCTTCTTAGCAACAAACAAGAAAAAATGTTGTCAAATCAAATTATCCTAGGTCAAGACTTTACCATGTGCCATCACCCAAAGAATAAGGAAACTTTGGGCCATTAGTTTTGCTTGCAAATCTTAACCCATATGTCCTACTAACAACAATTTTAGTCTTCTACTATCAAACAATAAGCTTCTTTGAGATTAAAACATCCTTGTGTTTTATAGTTCCATCAAAGCTTATCCTACCCATTTTGAATCTTCATTTTCCAAATTGACAAGTCCTACCCATTTTGAATCTTCATTTTCCAAATTGACAAGTCCTACCAAAAGGTATCCCAATCAAGATTTATCAAAAGAGAAAGCCAATGATCCTTGGCAAATCCATTGACCTACTAAATTTGTGAGGGTCTATTGAATCCTTATTATGCCATGATTTATCATGTTATCTTATAGAAGGTGTAGGTCTACTCTACCCCACAATAATAGGTGTTGTTGCCAAGCATTATCCCACAACAAAGTGTTGGATCCAATATAAACTTCTAAAAAAGAGTGCCATTAAATTGTGTGCATGTTAATTCCAAATTATGTTTCCATGTAAGGGAACCTATAATATTTCCTTCCAACTAAATTAAGTCTTGAGTATTAATGTTGGGGCAATATTTTCTATGCCATATTCTACCCCACAAGCCACCTTTACTAATGAGCCACCTCCACCATGTTTTGGCTCCAAGGACTAAACTTAGGATCCCAAGGTCCCAAAGCCCTAAACCCCCAACAAGTTTGGTTTGACAAAGCTTATCCCAAGCAACAACAGATCATTTTCTTTCATTATGGACTCCTCCCAAAAAGAACCCTAAACCCCCAACAAGTTTGGTTTGACAAAGCTTATCCCAAGCAACAACAGATCATTTTCTTTCATTATGGACTCCTCCCAAAAAGAAGGATCTTTACAAATTGCACACAACTTTTAAAATAAATTTAAGCACAACAACCACTAAGAACAAATATAGAGGCATGGCTTGAACAACAAAGTTAAGTAATAACAAGAGGCTTAGAATGTTGAGAGAGCAAAAAGGCTAGTTAGCTAATTTGTCCTCCATCTTGCAAAGAAGAAACTCCCAAGAAGAAGAGTTGGCAAAAGCATTTTCCACAAACAATGCACCCAAATATTTAAACAAAAAGAAGCTCCACTAGAATCTCATAACCCTTAAAATATGAAGTTGGAACAACTAGAGACGTATTTTAAAAAAATTAAGACTTACATTGATTAATGGAAGTACCTAACACATTCACAAAATTGAATAGAACTTGTTTGATGACAAGTTCTTCTAAAACAACTAAAACAAGTGCAACAAACTACAATATACTACCTTCAAAAGTAATAAAAGAAATTTTACTCAAATCTATGACTTACCAAGTTTCTTTTGCTTTTGAAGTTTTTCATTCTCATGTACAAATATTTTAACCCATTTCTATAATTAAAATATGTCATTTCAAAAAAACCTAAATTTATTTTGAAGCCCAAGGTTTCTATCATATGTCTCCATAAGCAACTAAAAATTGTCCTAACAAGTTTAACCATATGCCAAACCACTTCTGCCAAAAAACAAATGGAAATCTACCCCACCAATGTCAACAAGTTGCCCAAACAAGCCTACCACCAAATCCATTGGGTTTCTAACCCCATAGCTATCAATTAACTTACCAAAAAAATTAAAAATGGTTTTATAACTATACATTTGAAAAAATAAAAAAACATAAATATAAATTAAAAAGGTCTTATTTCATAGGTCAATAGTAACTTACCAAAAAAGAAAAAAAAAATGGTTTCATAACTACACAATTAAAAAAATAAGAAAAAAACCATATCAATATTGGAAAAAAAATAAATAAATAAATAAAATTAAAAAAGAAAAATCTTATTTCATAGGTCAATGGATTCATTTCACTTCACTTGGTTTATATAGAACTAATGGATAAAGTGTCCATTCAATGTCTTTTGGAAAAAAAATGGGACTAATTCAATATGAACATATGTATGGTTTTTATTTTATATTAGCTAACTAATATGTATAAGTTTTATATGCAAAAAATGACACTCATATATAGTCATATCAAAATTAATTTCAAACCTCAAAATGAAAGTTGCAATGACACTATCAATTTATTAACCAATCAAGAGTCATACAAATACTAATTTTAATATATTGAAAATACTAATTTTATTATATTGAAAATACTAATTTTATTATATTGAAAAATATTTTTTTTTATTTGTTATGTTCAACATTAAAATTTATACACATTTTTTAAATCAACATAAAACTAATATGAAAGTCAATACTAACTCATTTCTATATACTAACTCCATACCTCCAACAATATAATAATTAAAATACGCAAGAACATCATATCATCAACAAAAAATACTAACTCATTTCTATATACTACCTCCATACCTCCAACAATATAATAATAAAAATACACAAGAACATCATATCATCAACAAAAAATTGTTGATGAAATACTATAAGATCATCCACAAAAAACCATAATGAAATACTATAAGATCATCCACAACGAACCATAATCCTTTGATTTTGTTGCTTGTCACTACAACTTTTAATGCCCTACCAAGACCCTCAACCCCATTAAAATACCAAAAAAAAAAAAAAGGATAAAGGGCCTCCTTAGTCAAATACCACCACAAGATGTCAAATACCACCACAAGAAGGGGAGGTCACAAAAAGGGAGGTCGCAAAAAGGGAGCTATGGAAAAAATGAGGCAAAGGAGGTAAAGAACACAATCCAATCAATCCAAATAAAAGAAAAACCAAAGGCTTTGAGAACACACTAGATGTATTGCCAACTAAGCTTATCAAAAGCTTTAGACATTGCAAATTTAATGAAAATTCTCCATAAATTCATTTTGGTGCACAAACAAAGACCATCTCTTACACCAGCCTAAATTAATTTTGGTGAATTTTGGTGCACCAAAAAAGACCATCTCTTACACCAGCCTAAAACGCATCTCCGGGAAGATATCTGGTTGTTTTAAAGACATATTTTATTATAAAATCAGTGGGACAGCAAACCAACACCAGTCTCACATATTAACTTAAAAATATACTGCATCTACAGATACCAGCAATGAGCAATTGTCTTTAACAGCAAATGAGCAATCATTGAAATACAGATATCAGCAATGAGCAATTGTCTTTAACAGCAAATGATCAATCATTCAAAAAGGATTGCTAACAAAACACTGTCAGTTACATGAATGCTTTCACAAAGAAGCATAGTGTTGGTATTTTTCCAGTATATCATTCAATTCACTTCAAGTGAACTCCCCATACATTCTCGAGGCAATCTGCCTGAAAGTAACCAAAATAAGCCAAAAAAACAATAACAACAACAATAATTTTAACAACCAAATTCCCAATAAAAACAATGAACCCATTAGAAAATGAAATAAAAATATATTTTGATAATAATA
>ML786533.1:47983-67232 GCA_009831015.1 Picea engelmannii | reverse complement strand
TTTTAACTGTTTGATACTTTTCAAGGGCATTTGGCAAAATCCAGCAAGAAGAAATTGTTAGATTTATTGTTAGATACTCAAATCTGTGAATATTTCTATTTAATCAAATCCATGTTATTTCTATTTAATAGAATCTGTGATTATTTTTCAGGGACATCTGGCAAAATCCAGCAAAAAATTGTTGAGATACTCAAATCTATGATTATTTCTATTTAATCAAATCTGTAATTATTTAAGTGATTATTTGATACTCGAAGTTATGATTATTTCTATTTAATCAAATCTGTGATTAGTTAAGTGATTATTTATGAAGTGTCCCAACAGAATCCATTTCTGGATTCAAAAATGGATTTTAAATTCCATTCTGGATTTATATCATCCAATTTCACCAAAACAAAAACAAAAGGCATTTCATTTTGTAAAACAGTTAAAACACCCATGGAAAATACTAAACAAAATACAAAACAGTTCAAAAATAAATAAAAAATAAAAATAGCATCCACTCGTGACGCAGAATACTATCTCATGTGCATAACCAGCTCTACCTAAAACCTCGCATTAAATCTAAAGGTAATGGTGAGATTAATCACAAAACATGGAAACTCCGAAGCAAATTTCCAGATGCGTCACATCAACCCTAACAACGCTGAGTGATTTGTAATCCAGCTTTAAAGAAAACCCACAAAATTTCAAAAAAATAAAACAATCGGTAAAACCAGTCATATGAATAATTCGAATCCATTATTAAAGACTGAAATTCCACCCAGATGCCCAGATGAGGTCTTTACAAAAGCACCATACATGGATACAATCCGGATCGTCCGATGACCTTGACAAGATATCCTCAAACGAGAAACAGTGCCACAAACCAATAGAAACTAATCAATTGAATAGTTTGAATCACATATTGGAAACTGAAATTCTACCAAAAAGCTCAGAACAGGGCTTTATGAAAACAACATACCTGGATTAAATCAAGATCCCCAATGACTTGACACAACTTCGTCCATCGGGAAGTTGCGCCGCAAAATCAATTACTGTGCACAGTTCAATGTGAACCAATCGAGGTCATGACTACAGCCAAAAATTAGAAAAATCAAATTATCGATAGCTCCTGAAACCAAGAAACAAACATATTCAATATAATACCTACAGACCAATGTTAAAGAACAACCCCGATTTGAGTGGCTCTCATACTCTAGCGAATTACACACCCTCTCTAAGCCCCCTCCAAGTTCAAACACCCCTACAAGAGCAAAGGAACAGCGGACCAGAGAAAACTTAGAAAACAATACCAGATCAGGAATCTCTCATTGTGTTGACCCCTGGCTTTCCACCAAAAGCAATACATAACCCTCCATACAACCCCTGGCTTTCCACAAAAGACAATACATAACCTTCCATACAATCAAAACCAGCATTATGATCGATAGTGTACAGTCACTGAACTTTGTCATTGCATGGAGGAGGGTTCCAGTGTTCTACCATGTCAAGAGCCTGTATTACCTCGGGGGTAATGACCCGGTAGAACAGGATCTTGATATGATATACACAGGAAGCCCCTTCCCCACAAGAGATTCACATATAACTAGACCTGGACCTGCACCAAGCTGCACAGGAATTAAACTTCCCTCCTCTTCTCCCCAAGGGTATGCAGACAGGAAAGACGGGCAGCCACAATTAGGTTAACCATTACAATCGTCCAACCGATATAAAAGGAATAGGGAGAAGAAAACTAACCGTTCATTTTAGTGAGATCCAACGGTAGAGTATGTGATCCTTGTCATTCGAACAAATTGTTTCCTATTGGTGAATCTCGAAAAATAGACGGACGGTTGTGATCATTCCTTTTTTTCTTTGATTTTAACTTTAACAACTTAAAAATAATTTCCATATTCTTGAAATTTGGGAAGAGAATGTGGAGAAGAGGCGTTGCAATTTTTTGGATGCATCGGCAGGTTATATTGTAATTTTTTTAAGTTTTGTTATTTTTTTCTTTTCATAATGTTTAATATATGTTTGTATTAAATAAAAAAATTGAATTAAAAATGGTTTTTTTAATTGATTGTTGATTTTATCATTTTTATATCATTTATAAAATATTGATAAATAAATAAAATTAATTTTATATTTTAAAATATAAAATGTCAAAAATATTATATAGCTCCATGTACCATTTGATGGTACTATACTATGTATTTATTTAGAAATTAGCATTATTAGTCCCTATTGAAGGCAAGTAGGGACTCTAGCATTCTATACAACATTGACTCTCAATTAGTTTGAGTTTGATTGCAAATTTTTTTCGGTTTTCCAAACTTTTATATAGGAAAAAAAAGAGTTATTTTTTTATAATATTTAAATTTATTTTATTAAATATATTATTGGCTAACAAGTTCAAAGTCTTATTGCGAAGCTCTTAGATAAGATAGATAAAGCTAAGTTTTTGGTCTATTATAAATCTTTAAAGAGGCTTACACAATGCATTTTCTGCAATGTTACATATAACCTAAGTTTAGTGCTTCTGCATACGTCGCCTTTCTCCACTTTCTCCATCATGAGGCGAGTATTGAAGACACTCTACCACCGTTATCTTTTGACAACACTCTACCACCATTGTCCATCGCCATAAGGTGCACCATTGTTCACCGCCATAAGGTGTTTCTGCATATGCCTTTCTCAGCCTTTCTCCATCGCCATAGGGTGTTTCTGCATATATTTGTGATTATACAATACATCACAACATCACCTTTGTGCATATATTTGTGATCTGCACATACAATACATCACCACATCACGGGTTAACTGAAGATACATAGTTTATTTGTCATTATACAATACATCACAACATCATCGTTCTCAACATCACCACAATATCACCGTTCTGCATATATTTGTGATCTGCATATACAATACATCACCACATCACAGGTTAGTTGAAGATACATAGTTTGTGGGATGAAAATACATCGTTCGTGGGATGAAGCGGCTGAAGATGTTGCTGGAAGGCTAGACATCCTAGATCTGCAGTTGAGGTACAAACAATCTATTGTGGCTTACATCCTTACATCTTACAGTGATTTATCATAAAAAAAAATGGATAGTGATAATAAATAATTCCTAACTAAAAACTATTATACAGATATCATAATTGATTTCATTGAATGAGGGGATAATAAAGGATAATAGTGAGTATAAGGTTTATAGCATTTCCTCTGGCTAACCCTCATTATTCATCCAATGGTTGTCAAACTTGGATTTTGGTACTAGTATTGTGAACCCATAACAGTGTACACACAAGGAATAGATTTTCAAACTGAGATCAGAAAAATCATGTCAGATTAATTATACACAGTATAAGGAAACATGAATCATCTTCATGTTTATATGTTGTCCCAAAAAGCTAAGTGTCATAAGATCAAGATCATGGCCTAGTAAGCTATAAATGACATTTCATGATAAACAGAAATATACATATCTTCTTTGTATTGATCCAAGCCAAAATCACAACAAACTTTTTAAAATAGGACATGGGCAAGCACGACTTAACCTTCTCTCAATCTTGAGAATGGTGCACGTATGGCTTATTGAATTTGAAGATAGCAGTTCTCTTGTGTCTCTACCACAAGCATCGAGCCATCCAGTCTGCTCAACAACATTGTCCGCACCAGAAATAAACTCTATGTTTACTTGGACCTTCATTTTCTGCATCTTATTTTGTTTCCTCTTGACTCACACCATATTGAAGTTTTGGTGGATGAAGTTGTAGAAATACAATGAAGAAATAATAATAAATAAATATAAGAAAGGTACAGGTTTAAATGAATTTCTGGTATTAATAACCACCACAATATCATCTGTAAGAAAAGAGATAGCTACATCGTTAGTGGTTAACTTCCCAACACTAGCATTGTCTACCCCTGAGAAAGCATGTCCTCTGCCTAGTGGTTGGTATGGCAGAAACTCAACGGCTCAGCATAAATTATTAGGACAAAAATCATGGTGGCGGGATTTGGTTAATCAAATGGACATGTTGCATTATGCATGGCAGGACTCACTGGGCCTGCTACTCCACAGCTCCTTCAAGATCTAAAGGCAAAGGACCGAAAAGATCGATTGAGGGAAGGACCGGGCCTGAAATCAAGTTAAACCCATAGCGAATTGATTTTTGTTATAGGTCAAAATACTAAACAAACACATGAAGTTGAGTTGGTAAAAGGAAAATATATTGTCTATATACACACCCTTCTGTCTATCTACTTATCTATCTAATACATGTGATTTGAAAATTTATAAAGCACATCCTAACAAGAAAGACCAAGTGAAACTAAAAGAAAAAAACTTAGTTCTCACTGGTTTCAGGGAGCATAGCCTAGACATAGGAACAAATAGATCAATGAAGTATCTTACCCAAACCAGGAGGTTCACGAGTTCCCAAACTGAAATAAGTGGACGACATTGCCTTTTGGTTGATCGCTCTTGAATAAAGCCATCCGAGCAGATTGGTGGATTTGTTGAAGCATTCGTTGTTGTGGTTGAGATTGCCTAGGCAATGGAACCCTTTCTTGCTTTTCGTGTTCTTGAATGTTCTTGAATGGCGGTGCTTTCCTTGCAAAGGCCTGACATAACACTTCATGCTCACTAACAATTAAATAGTAATTATTATTTCACAATTACTCCCTTGTAAGTGAAATAGTAATTGTGAGATCACTAACAGTTAGTGAGATCACATATTTCCTTGTTAGTGATTGCATATGAATCACACATACCCAAATGCTAACGTACATACCTTTCGGTCAACCTTCACTGTTAAAACTGGTATAAGATGAGTCTTTATTTGCACGACCGCACAAAGGATTGACCACAAACGATAATACAAGACACAAAGTTGTGCCTAAGCTAATTGCTTTGGATCTAGAGGCTCTATAAGGTGTTATGCATATGCAACTAGATGATCTAAAACTGGATATGAAATAGATTCCTCAACTTCTCACAACAAATGGTCCATCAATGCCAAAAACTTAAGCACTAGCAGCAATTGCCACGCCTAATCATTAGACTCGAACAACACTGTAGCAGTTGGCAGTCACAACCATCAACAATAACCTTATTATATCGTTAGGCCGTGTGTTTGATCAAATTTATAACTACTGAATTTATGTAGTATTTTCTCGTCCCTTCGTTGCTAGGACTAGAGAATTTGCTCGCCCCTTAGTTCCAAGTCGAGAGCTCAAAGCACCAGCTTAAGCATCAAGGACGAAGTGAAACACAGAGAAGCTCTCCATCCTAGTGATGCTTGCCATCACCATTTTCCCTATCAGTTGGGGAAACTACTATACTCTTAGATAAGATATATGTCATTTGTTGGTTTTACAAGGGTTCATTCTCATGCTCAAATTCGTTGCTTCATCGACCTTGCTTCAACCGTATTCTTCACAAGGAGCTCCAACGAAGAGGTGCTTGGGATCAAACCCCGCCAGGCTCTCTTGCTAAAAAGAAACCAATGCATCCCCTCCAAACCAGTGCATCCCCCACCATGTTCTATTGCTACAAAGAAACCATGCCCACGAAATATGGGAAGGAGAGCACTTCCCACGATGGAGTAAAGAATGAATCCATCTATAAGAAATAAGCAATAAAGACAGTGGGCTCTGTGAAGTATGTCAATACGATGTAAATATTGGACATTTCACTTTTCGAGGCGTTCTATTTGGAGTCCCGACACCTTTCTACAAGTTGCATAATATGCATGCAATCCTTTAGACACGTGAAAGGAAAGTTCCTCCTCAAGACATATGGGTTCACTTGTTCAATTATTTATAATTTGTGGATACTGTAATGACAATTATGACTTGGACAGTTTCATTGAAGTGAACGAGTATATGTCCTTTGCTTTGTATTTTCAATGAAAGCAGGTGTCTGTGAAGGGATATTAGTTGGGCATAATTTCCCTTTAGATCGTGGGGGTTTTATTTGGCTGGAATGATAGATTCGTGAACACGTATTACCAGAAAACATTTCATTGAATAATTATATGATATGGTTTTAGCAAAGCTAGTCCATAGTTGAAGAGTAGTGGAGACTTTTGTGGTAGATGTCATTAACACCGAGTAGCAGAGCATTCATGCGATGATGATCTTGTGTTTTAGCATTAATTGAATGAATGATCTCTTTTATGGTGAACACTCTTTATTAGTAGTTGGCAGGTTTGGCGCACAGGGAAAGAGTCCATGCAATGGGGTAAAACTATAACACCTTGATATATTCGTTGTGTCTGAGTGGCTTTTAATAACACTAGGGCCGATTTGTGGTAGTCTTTGATTTTGATTGTGTCATTACTTATTAAGTGCTTTATTTGCAGGCCTTGCAACTGTTATGTACTCATGTGTTGCATATACAATGAAGGAGGTATGTACTTTGGTTATGATGCTACAGATGCCCATACCCATGCCTTTGCCACTAGGTAAGCCGAGTAGTAAACTGTCTTTTCCCACATGTGGGTGGGCGTAATGGAGAACATTCTTTTCTTTCTTACCCTTTGGGAAAGCAACTAATAATGGATCCCTCCTATTGTGTCCTCAAATTTGATTCTCAAGTATTCCAACTTTGTAATTTCATATAACCTACAATAAACTCAGACGGAGACAAAAAGATGAGCGAGAGCCATTTCAATTCTTCGTAGCCAAGAGTTCGGAACAATTGTCTCAACTGTTATGAACTTATTTATTGAACTTATGTAAGTTTAACAGATAAAGTTGTTTTGATTATCAATTATCATACCAGATATTTCAGCCCCAGCTCGCTACTTATGAGATATGTTGGAAATCTAGCGCGATGCTCCCTTTGATCTGTCACAGACTTTTCTTTATTTCCAAAGTTTCTTTCAAAAATTTGGTTATACATATTTAAATGAGCAAGGGCTTGAACTTTGGTGTGGATTGATTTGAACAACTTTATTAAAACATAGTGCTTTGACCACTTGTACTAACGAGAGCATTTGCTGCTTTTGATAATGTCAGCGGTTTTGATGGCTTTTACAGAATTCCAATCGGTGTTGTCTTTTCAATTTATTGTAGTTTCAAAATAAAAATAAAAGTTAAAATACTAGCCAAATAATATGCTTTCCTTTCATTCCAACTATAATAACAAATATAAGTGTTTCCAGCCGGAATTGAACCGGACTTGGATCATTCTTTTGAGTCATGCTATCATCGTTTTTAGTAACCAGATCAAAGCAATTGACCATCTCCACCAGCCTAAGTGCCCTCCCTTCCTGGTACTAAATGAAATTCATGTGCGTTCGAGTTGAGATGCAACGGTGCATCCTATTTCTATATATTTTTACTGGAAACAATTACTAATGGCCCACAAACAAATAGTCAGGGCACCTACGACCCTCTCCCAAAGGATGTTGGGTTCCGTGTAGCTACTACCTAACTATTGGTAAATATTTTTTGCTACGGGTACTGGGTTGGTTCCCTTCCCTGTGTATACATGCCTAAATGGGTGACCAAACACATGTCTTCGGAGCTTTCTTAAGTTAGGTTTGTTGCCTAGTCTATTCAGATCAAAAGTTTTTCCCAACTATTTGATTGTTCCTTGATATGCTTATATAGGGGTAAGCAGTTTCAAATGGGTATGGGATGTGAGTATGGCTATGGGGTTGTGATTGAAGCGTGGCCAAAGTAATCGCAGTGCAACTGTTAACTCCCATCCTTCCCACCATCGTCATGCAAAGAGGTAACACCATCCTCTCCACATCGTGGTCGAAACGCCCATGGTTCCGCCTTTTGGTTGATATGTGGCATGCCAACGCTGTCCAAAACGTGACTCGTTAAGCCTAATGGTGGCACAAATAGCCATTATCTAATGCAGTTGTGTTGTGCAAATAAAAGTCGGGAATACATTAAATGCAGTTATACTTTATATGGAATCGTGAATGGCATATTAAAACCGTGAATGATATTCCCATTTATGGTTTTGCAGCCATTGGTTAAAATTCACAGCCCAACCTGGTGCACTCAGTGGGTTTTGTCTTCAGTAGGTTTTGTCCTCGGTATTGGATAAAAAGTTAAGCTGAATAAAAAATTGAAAGCAACTTCATTAGTATTGCAACCATTCCAACCAGTTAAGATGAATAAAAAATTGAAAGCAACCAACTGAACAACAAATGAGATAAAACCATGCTTATGCTTCTTATCATAGTGAAGGAGAATACAGAGAAGCTTTTCAGTTTTTCATTGTGGTCATTGAGTTTATTTCTCTTCTGTATTTTGAATGACATTTTTATATGTGGGACGTGGTAGAAAATTTCTCTTTTGTATTTTGAATGACATTTGTATTTTGGGCTGGTAGAAAATTGCAGCCATTGCAAGGGCATTGACTAAACTACAAAAGAAAGATCTGATTAATTGCTTCGGTAATGCATACCCACGGTATAAAACATTTACAATCATTGTTTTACGATCATTTTGTTCTAGGAAGTATCAAATTACATTTAAGGTCATTTTGTTGAGAACTTTCAATTTACCATATATTAATGTCATTACAATTTACCATATATTAATGGAATTATTCCATTCTCGGGCATTTGCGGCAGTGACATCGCTACTACAATAGCACTTGTTTTCTATGTATTCATTCATAAATTGACCTTTCTTTTTGTCTTTTTGTGGACTACTTTTTTCCGAAGAAAATTCGCTCAAAAAATTATGTTAAATCATTTTTCTTTTTCTTTTACAGCCACATAATACTTCACTATCTCGATCTGTCGGAACAACAAAGATCTACTATAGGCATAGGAGCTTTGATCATCACTTGCCTTCCCTACCAGCCAAGAAAAACACTACAATCATAATACTGTAAAAAAAATCTGAATTTTCTAAGTTACATATCAAAGAGCACTTTCCCCCACAAGGACTAACAGTCTCATACAAAACCGGGAAGAATCAAGTACTTAGAAAATGTTCCAATGTTGGAATGGCCCCTCGGTTTCTCCATACCAAGTAAAATAGGTTAGTCTTCCTTTCAGGGAGGAGAGCACTCGCTTTGACAGTTTATCCGCCTCCTCGTTGGATTCCCTAAAAATGTGATGGAAGCTGATTTTTTGGAAGGCTGTCCTCAACTCTCGAACTCTGTTCTTCCACCCTTCGATGTTGATAGCTTGAAGCTTCCCGTTCGTTCAGAGCCAATCAATGATCACTTTGGAATCCCCCAAACCCTGAAGTTGTTGAATTCCCAGATGTCTTGCAATCAAGAGTGAGGCCCATGCCCCCAATATTTCAGCCTTTGTGTTTGATCCTATGCCACAATTGATATACTATTTGTAATCAGGTAAATTTATACGCTTCAAAGTGCCTCCATCCCCGCACATGGTCCCCCCTGCCACCGCCGCCCCATCGAAGAAAGCCACATTAAATCCAAAAAGTCTATTAAATTTTTTTATCCTTAATACATGAGGCTTAATGTCTCTTTGTTTTTTCCTGATCGCGCCAATAGTCTTCAAAGCAACCGCTATCGCCGAGGGTGTCTTCCCTTCAAACAAAGCCAGGTTACGCTCCTTCCAAATGTACCAGATCGTGAATAGTGGGAGCATTTTGGATCTTGTTTGTTTCAGGAGCCACACATCCATACATTCAACAATGGACTAGCCAAACCACACACAATCGAACGATTGAAAATGCGCCAAAATGGTCCAGACCTTCTTTGTAAATGAACAATGGATGAACAAGTGTGGGGCATCTTCTGTGCTTGCTCTACATAGGTGGCAAAATCACGGCCCTATCCAGCCTTTTTTCAACAGAGCGTCCCAAGTTAAGATTTTATTAAAAGTTGTTAGCCAAAAAAATAGCGTAATTTTCAATTGATCGCACCACTTCCAACAATTTAACATCCAGCCACTCACACTCGGCAAATTTTGAGTAGTGATGATCGCATTGTATACGCTCCGGATAGTGATCTCCCCGGAACAGTCCCCGCCCGCCCACCTAAGTTCATCCATCAAATTGTCAATTAGAGTGATACCTGCGCCACATAATTCCAAGGTATACAAAGTCCATTCTGAAGCAAGTTCGCCTGACAGCCCCAACTCGCCACTAGACCGCCAGATCTCTGCAGAGGTGACGGGCTCATGCGATACTTTATCTTGGGCAAGTGTTATCACATGTCCGTGAGAAAGTGTCGAGATGAGTTCTTTACTGAGGAATGAACCATCACCCAAGCCCAGAATCCTGTCACGCCCGATGTTTATAAAATGACCGGCTCCAGGACACCAGGTTATACAATGGTTGATAATCGACAAAGAGTGACGAAGGCTTAACCAGATCCTGGAAGCTGAAAAGTACTTATGTAATGGCCTTCTATCCAATTGATAAGGGAGGAGTTTTGTAGATATGTGTCTCTTATTACATGGTGCCAGAGACTCTCCTGATTTAAAATTCACCAAAGAGTGGTCGTGTTCAAAGCCAAATTGAAAGTATTGAGATTACGGAGACCCCAGCCCCCATACTTCATGAGTCTAGACAAAAATTCCCACCAACAGAGGTGAAATTTCTTGTGATCCTACTGACCACTCCATAAAAAATGGAACATCAGTTTTCTGATTTTTTATAAAATCGATTGTGGCAAGGCTTCCATGGACATCCAGAACACTGCTTGGCCTTCCAATACAAATTTAATCAAAATATATCTCCCACTCAAAGAGAGCCATCTGTTGCACCAAAGGTCGATTTTATTAGTGACTTTTTTAACAAGCCAACCCCAATCTGTTGCTCGATGTGCTCCAGTTTTTAATGTATACCCCAAATAACGAAACTCGTTTGAAAGGTCACTAAAAGAAAAGGGAAGGAAAAATTTGTAAAGGGTCACATCTGACTCCGAGAGACCAGCAAAATAGACAGTAGATTTAGAAAGATTCACCACAAGTCCGGAAGCTCTACAGAAGAAAACAATCAGTTTGTCAATCTTTCCCCATTACACAAGGCTTGCTTTAGACATAATGAGCACATCGTCCACAAACAGTAGGTGGAGTATTTTGGTCAATGTAGCATTAATCCTTGAAATATCTCCTTTCGCCAGATTGTTCTTCAATAAAAAGCTAAGCCCTCCATTACTAGAATGAAAAGAAGAGGAGATAGAGGGCAACCCTGCCTAACTCCCCTCCTGCTTTTGAAAAAATCTGTAGCTTCCCCATTGAGTAAGACAACAAAGGACGAAGAAGTGAGGCAATACATGATCCAATTAGTCATATTTATCCCTAAACCAATTTTGTGAAGAATCAGCCTAAGGAAATCCCAGTCAATGCAATCATAGGCTTTCTTTAAGTCCAGTTTAAGTACAAGGGCCTTCATCTTCTTCTTCTTGATACTATGAAGCCTTTCACGAGTTGTTCTGATTGCATCTTGTATACGCCTCCCTTTCAAAAAGCCCATCTGTTCATACAAGATTGACTTTGACAGGAAGGGCTTAATTCGGTTGGCAATAATTTTGGATATAAGCTTGTAGCACAGGTTACAAAGAGAAATAGGACGGAAATCCTTGAAAGTATTAGGATTATTAACCTTCGGAATCAAGGTAAAAAAAGTAGAATTTAGTCCACCCACTATACTGCCTAGAGTTCTTGATTCTTCCACCATATCCAACAGATATTCCCCCACTAGCTCAAAGTAATGCAAGAAAAAATTTGTTGTCCACCCATCCAGGCCCAGACTTCTTTCCTTCTTACAATGTGAAAGTACATCTTTCAATTCCTCCGACGAAACTGGCTTGTATAATGTGCTCGATTCTTCTTCATTGACCATCAATGGAAAGAGTTCCACCAGTTTGCATTGATCGACTATGTACCTTGAAGTCGATGCCCTGTATAATTGTTTGAAATATCGCACAACTTCACTCTTGATAGACTCTTGATCTGAGACCAAGTCGCCTGCCTTCCTTTTGATTTCCCAGATATGATTTTTTATTCTATTGTGGCTTGCAAGTTTATGAAAGTACTTGGTGTTCTTGTCACCGCATGCTAGCCAAAGTGCCCTGCTGCGTAAGCGCCAAAGCTCTTCCTCTTTCCTTAGTAACCCATTCCTTTTGATCTCCAGTACCTGCAAAGTTGCCTCAGTTTCTACATCAGTATGGTCTTCAATCAGTGACTTAATGTTCTCTGTAATCTCTGCTTCGATCTCAATCATGTTTGTTTTATTTTTTGTCTTAAGTTCATTATTCTAGCTTCTGGAAACTTTTTTAAGGACTTGTAGCTTCCATATTAGTCTCTTTTTCTTGCCTCTTTCAGTCAGATACACTGGATCTGTCCAAACTTTACACACTAACTCTGTAAACTCCTTCTCACCGAGCCACTGTTCATTGAATTTGAAAGGATAGATTTTAAAGGTAGGCTGAGCAACAAGTTGTAAGAGCACCGGGGCATGGTCCGAAATAAAAGGGAATTCAACCCATGATCTATAAAATCCTACATCAAGTATAATATCTTCAGCCACTAGAAACCTGTCTAAACGCCTTGATGTTGCTTCCTGACTGCGGCGCCCGTTCCTCCAAGTAGGAACCAGTTTAGTCGGCTTGATGTCAATTAAGTTTCTTGAGGAAAAAAGATCAATATAATAGTCATCCAAAACACCAACCTTAGACCCCACCCCCCCGGGCCTCGTCTGGTGAGAGCAGAATATTGAAATCCCTTGCCATAATTAAATTTTGATAGAAAGTAAGTCGCTGCCTTCCACTGAGTTCCAGAAAGACTTTCGATTTATGCAGGGGCCGTAAATTTTGAGTAGAGCAATCTCCTTATTAAATAACAGAGACCTACCTGTAAGCAAAATGCCCCCCACCGTTAGATAAGGAACCAGGTCGTAAAGTGATGGGTTCCAGGCAGCTAACAAACTACCAGAATTACCCACTGAGTTTACCGAGCATACAGCCCAGGAAGGTCGGAAAATGAGTAAAAAATCTCTCGCTTTCTGCACTGAAACTAAGGTTTCTTGAAAAAAAATAATCTCTGGAAGGGTATGTGCCAACAAACACCGAATAGAAGCAACTTTGAGGGTGCCTCCAATCCCTCAAACATTTAAGGAAAGTAAAAACATTATTTATCCCTCGCCAAGGCTTTCATTGCTCTAAGAGGCCCAGTGTCATTGGAAGAGGGTGTTGTCTCTGTAGTCTTCACCGAGTTTTGTGTCATAATATTTCGACAGCGTCTCATTTTAATGGGTGAGATCTCTATACCTATGCTCCTCGACCAAGCAAACTCTCTCCCTTGTCTCCCCATCTTATTCTTTGAGCTAGCCGCCTCAGAAGACTCTGCATGGTCAATGCATTTCCTCCCTACAAAGGTAGGTATCTTGATAGCTTCATCGTTATCCTTAATAAAAGGAATCATTGACTCCAGAACCGAGTTGAGGGAATGTTCGTCCTCCTCGGGTTCTCTATACCTCGGCTCCACCCTTGACTCGACAAAAACCGGAAGTGATGGACTGGAAGGCAACATCAAGTCCGTCGACTCTCTTACTTGAATGCTTGAGATCACTGGAACCCCTGTAGAGAATCTAGGTGGAGTAGTTGTATCACTAGTCATAAAGCAAACTTTATCAGGGCTAGGTATCCTTCCCTCAACGCCAAAGGAAGACAACGAATCCTTACCTGGATCTGTACATACTTGTAACCCCTCAGTAGCCCCTTTGGAGTTAGTAGTAGCACTCAGCAACCACCCCAAGTTTTCTAGAGCTTCCTTTTCCCACATGGTTAATGAAGAAAATAGTGAAGGGCAATATAGTTTTAACTTACCCGACAGAGTGTTCACTGGGCTCAAGGAGGGAAAATCCTCGGCTGTATCATGAAAATTTGCAACGCCCGAGGATACTTCATCATCCATATAAGCTGAGAGATCTTCCTGTAAAAGGGTATTCTTAGATGTTTCCTCAATAACTTTGCCACTGCAGTCTCTCCAAAGATGACCAGTACAATGGCACCAACTGCATCTGAAAGAGATGCCTTGATAGTCTAAACGTTGAATGGTGTGTCTGCCTCTCCATGTTATGTCCAGAACTTCTGGAAGCCCTTCGCTCTATACAACTATCATGAATGACTACAACACTCATTTATTGGATTTACTATTGTCATTGGTATCATCAAACAATCTTAATAATTAATAAATGAAAATATCCAAAAACAAGTAGATTCAAAATTAATATGATAAATAAATATTCAAAATATCCAATATATCATCAAATAGTCTTAATAATTAATAAATGAAAATATCCAAAATAAGTAGATTCAAAATTAATATGATAAATAAATATTCAAAATATAAGTAGATTAGTAATATAAACCAACATGTTTAGTGTGATTAGACTAATAGATTAATATATTCCTATTTATTATTATGATTTGTTGACTTAATAGATATATTTTATTAATTATAGATTGTTGTTTAAAAAAATGATTCTCATAGTTTTGGTAGGAAATGTGGCTTTATAATTATTTTAAAAAATTTTGGAATATTTTGGATATTAAGTGTGATATTGTTTATTTATTTAAATTTAATAATTTAGTAATATCATTATGAGTACAAATTTATTTTAATTTTGTAATTTCTCAAATAATGTTATAAATAAAAATTTAAATTTATGGATATAAATGTTAAGATGAATTATTATTTTTAGCAACTTTCAAATTATAAGCTACCAAAAATTATTCTCTAAATTTGTGTATTAAGTATTTAAATTTGATATATTAAGAAAATATATTTCTATATTCATCTACAACCTTGTCCACCTATTTTTGTTGTGTAGAGAGACTCTGTGTTGAAGTTGTGGAGGTCGCAGTGACCTTTCGTTCACCTTCTGACCAAACCATGAAGAAAACAAACTTTGTAGTTTGAGAGATTACCTTTTAGCATTGTTTTGTCAAGATTAATGAAATTGCAGTAGTTAGAACTATCTCTAATACCTTGTAGGGCTTACCTCCCAAAGTAACAATGACACTATGGGGTTGGTACTCATAAACAACATGACATTTCCACATACAAGGTTGTCTTAAAAGAACATCACAAACTTTGAGTGGGGCAACATCACATAGTACCTCATCTTTGAAGGGCTTGATGTCGTAGGACAAACAACACTATTGGCTGACATAAATGTCTTGCGCTTGGCTCAACCAACCGATGATGTATGGTTGGGGGTGTGGCATTGTTGACAACTTAAATCTCTTGATGACCTCGGCTGAGATCAGGTTCTTTTGGCTCTCACTATAAAAAATGAAATGTAGTGGGGTCCCCTTCACCCACATTTGTGAATGCAAATTTTCAAACAAAAAAAACTCCCCTACAATCACCTCTATTAGATGCGGAGGTTTTAACGGGTGTTCTATATAACCAAAAAAATTTGGGCGGGTAGATGTTGTAGCGGAGGTTTTTTTGGTGTGTTTCTTATCAAAATGAACCGGTGCAGTATTGAAATACACACATCGATACATTAATATAATAAAACGCACCGACACAGTCATATAATAAAAATGCCCCGAAATTGAATATAATAAAGACAGGCCCTGGTGCATTTACAACTAATGTGCATCGGTTCCCCCTTTTTCATCGTATGTAGAGCACCAATGCTCTTATAACTACTATGCATCGGTTTTGCATGCTTCTCTTATGATGTATCTGTGCACTTTAGTATTTGTACACCCCAGTGCATTAAGGTTACTGGTGCGCTTTAGGACTAGTACGTTCCTGTGCAATTAAGTTATAGTTAGCCATGATGTGATATTGTTATTCCGAGACACGGTTCATTTAATATAGAATGTGCCCTGGTACTATGTAATTAATACGTATCGATATGTCAGCAACATTATTTTTAGTATGCACCGATGCATATAATATAGTAAAGGCACCAGTGCGTAAATAATAGTTATCACTATGGTGTGTATAACAAATGCAATGCACCGGTATGATAAATTTTTTAGCACCCTAGTTAATATTTCAAACATGAGCATCGTACAATTTTTAAACGATAAATATTATTGTATGTTATATCGTTTACGGAACAATGTGTTTTCTCAATAGTACATGCCAGTGCATTATTATGATTAATATGTATCGGTGTGTCTGACTCCTCAAAACGCACCGATGTCTATATTATGGCTCTGTTGAGTTCAAAAGAATGCATGCGCTGATATGTATATATTTTAATTCATTGTTTTTACAAATTTTCAATTAATTATTTCAAAATCAATTTTTTTTAATAATAATATTGTTTTATATTTATGTTATTGCATTAATGTGTTATCCATCCAATTAAATCTCTATTATTTGTATCAATGTAAATCATCCACATATTATTTATTCAGGAACACAACATTTTACAACATTCAACAATGCAATGAAATAAGAAACCCATTTTATTATATATGAATAAGAGATCCATTGTCATACAAAAAGGGACAACGTACTAGTCTAGTACAATAATCAAATTGCAACCAATTTGTAATTGTTACACTTATTGGTAACATGTCCTCATGCAATTGGAACAATATTTTGAGAACATTAAACAAAATCCCTAATTTTCAGAGACAAATATTCCAAAACATACAACTTGCAGTAACATTCAATTATATTGATTATCATTCATCAGTTGAACTATTGACATTGCTCGAGTTGCATGCATGTCTCATTTGTTCATCATTTGTAGGTGATATTGTACTTTGTTTTTTTAACAAAATGTTTTCTTGATGATCGGCTTGTTTTTTATGTTTTGTCCCTTCATCTTCCATCTACAAACATAGAAATAAATTGTAATAAGTATATCTACATTTATATATATGGTAGAATATACATGATTGCGTAAATAAAAAAGCATACCTTAGTACCAAGTCTTTCATAAACAATACACATTCTTTCGAAGCCATGCTTCATGAATTCTCTCAAAATATCCTCTGATGTCTCATTACATACTTTGTTTCATGCATGTTTAATACGACATGACAAAGCATAGTCGATATAATCAATACAAATTTTTCTTGTTTTTTCATTAATTATAAAACAAAGAAAGTTAAACAACATAGCTGCTTACAAATTGTTCAATTAAACTTTCATTCTTCAACATATACTCACAACGCATACTTAACCCATTTTTTTTATCAATTCATGGGTTGGCTCCTCTTTGTATGTTAGCACCTAGTAGAAGACATCTATGGACAAGTGTAAATTAATTATTTGAATATAAATATCACAACAAACATGAAATCTTAATAAAGGCCGAAAAGGTAAATACTCAAAAAAATTTGCGATCAACCATTTTATCCATCGTCGTCATGTCTTATGTGATGAATGGACTCTATTTGTTTTTTATGCAACAAAACAATTTAAAAAATAGTATTTCACACGGTACTTAAATTCAATGTACATAAAAGAATAAAAAAATGATTACATACCTATGATGCACATTGTAGTTGGGATGGCTCTTCTTGAGATGAAATTATCTTCATTTCTTTTAGCATCTTCTTCTACCGACATGTCTTTGTTTTCCCTTTGTTTGTCCTTTGAAATTTTCAAAATCTCCTTGGAAAAAAAAGATATAAAAACCATATTTAAAAAAAAAAAAAGAACTCGATGCGTATATTAAGATAATTCGCACCAGGGCATTAACAAAATATGTACACATCGAAGCGTCATACATACGTATACACACCGAAACAATATAATAGTGTTGTTGTGAAATAGAAAACGTTTTACAAATTTTTATATTCAGTTGGTGCTTTATGAATTAAGAATAGCACGACTTCTTAAGTACTATTTATTACGCATCGTCGAGCACTAAAGAAATTTAATAAATGATGATTTCCATATAAAACAATGATTTTTCCATTTTAAACTCAACAATGTGCTTTGTAATAAAGGTACCCCAGTGCGTGTTTCAGTAAAATGCGCATCGTCGAACGCAAAAAGTATTTTAATGATATTTCAAATTGAAATAAAGCAGTGTTGTTTACAAACAAATATGTTATGGTGCGCTTATTATGTAAATAACGCATCGGTCACCACGAAGGCATTTTTTTAAAACAAAAAACTAACAGTGACATGAGGGTTTAGAATCCAATGCAATGGATGGTTTCATTGCAACGGATAGGAAACACCCATATATAAATAACCAAACCCTATAAAGAAATTGTGCGTAAAAATAATTCTTCTTGTGAAATAAAAACGAAGAAAACAAAAAAACAATTAGGAAATTAGGGCTTCCAATATTGAAGGTAACTATGAAACCCATTTTTTTTGTTTGGGGATGCACTGAAAATTGTTTGAATCAAATAAGAGAATGATCAAGATGATTAATATAACGAAATCATATACCTGAAATTTCTACTCTGCATATTTCTATGTGATCTACAATAGTCCCCCTTGAATTTGGCTCTTTAAAAAAACCCCATCCACTCGGAAATCTTTGCAGATAAATCTATGTTGCACAAATATCCCCTCTAAAATTTGGCAAACAATAAAACAATGAATAGGGTTTTCTTTTATAAACACAAAAACTAAAATTCCCGCTCATTTTTTTCGTTGTATATTTCAACGCATTGATGATAAAAGCATGCATTGTTTTCTTGTTTTGGAAGTTACGTTTTTCGATGCACTATTATGTGTGTAATGCACTGGTGCAGTATTCATAAGTCATTGGGGTGGTATGCATAACGTACCGATTTATTTTCATAATAAATTTCAAAGTATTAATAGTAAGCGCTTGTTATTTTTCTAACTTGCTTCAGTCAGTGCGATAAACAATTTGAAGTGCACCGGTGCGACTGATACAGATTTATTAACGAAACGAAATGAAACCACAGATTTATAATATGAACACAAAGACACAGTGAACAATAACGTAGATACAATAAAACTTGACTTCTATTAAATAAGAAATACGTTGAAAACTATAAAATGTAGACTAAAACAAGTTTGTTATAATGGTGGCAACTTATCTTTGAGAAGAGATGTGACGACTACGCTCATTCACAAGAAGATGAGTACAATGAGGCTCTGAAGTCCTTTTTATAATAAACATGAATGCCAAAATCCTATACATCTAAAAACCTAACCCTAGGAGATGAAGCGCCAAAAGTCATGTGGGCCTAGTTGGGGTAAGTTAGTACATCAACTTCTCAGGGTCGTAACTTTTGCATATGATCTTCGTTTAGGGCGCACGATAGCTCGTTGGAAAGGTATCGACGAGGAGATTCATTTTGGGGGCTCAATAAATTCCAT
>ML786533.1:8921-47476 GCA_009831015.1 Picea engelmannii | reverse complement strand
GATCAATATTCGAGATCGAGTTCAGATGCTCAAGATATTCCTATGGTCCCAAAATTCCGCAAGCTCTTATCAGGAGAAAGATATTGCAAGAAAATGTTTGATGAAAATGGACAACTTCTTTACCCTACCAATCCTAACATGCCATCTTCTAGCAACCAGCCTGGGTCAACGGTATTACACCGTGAATTTGATCTCTTTTATGTAGACAACCTCGTAGGCCATAAGAAAAAGACGTTTGAGTAATTGTTTTTGGATTTTCAATGGAACTAATGTATATGTATTTCTTAATTCAACATTTTTTTTTTATAAAGGGGTTGGTTTCATGTTTATTATTGGAAAGAAAATGTCCATGCTTCTAATAGGTGTTTGGTATAATGTTTCAACATATTAAAAGCATTGTGTTACTAATATTATCAATGTAATGTTCAATATTTTTACAATTAGGATTCTAATAATGAGAAACCAATCTACCATCTATCGTTGCACCCCACTACAATGTCAAGTCGCGAACTTGTTGCTAAACGAAAATATCTTGAAGAGGAAGCATTCTGAGAATGGTTGAAACAACCACCTATTCAATTCCCACTACGTCCTGAGTCACCAATTCAAAACCTCGACAATAACACTAGTTATTCACATATTGGGGATGAAGGCAATAATATAGAGGTTGGTATGGATGATTTATTGCGGGATACCTAGGCCATGGAGGGAATGTTGTTAGTGCATTCCAACAAAATGAACTAGGGGATGACGCTGATGTCATAGATACCTTCTATGAAAACCTGAAATCTGCTTCCACCACCCCTCTATTTGGTCCAATACATGAGTTTGCAAGGTCTACCCAACTAGGGACAAAAATATTATTGTACAACTTGAAAGCGATGTATGATATGTTAGATGCGGGTTTCACAACCCTTTTGAGGTAAATAACCATTAAATCCCCTAAAATTTTAAGGAATCTTGTCACATAATGAAGGAAGAAAAGGGTTGATTTTATTCATGCTTAATGACAATGTAAATTTATATTGCCCACTAATTGCAGGTTATTAAAAAATAAGGTACTTCCGAGTGATAATCGTGTGGGCGATAGTTGCGCAGAGGCAAAGAAAATGCTTAAAATGTTTGGTGTTGAGTACATATCATACCATGCTTGTTTGAATGATTGTATTCTATACATAAATGAATATGCGGGCGAATACATATATCCAGAATGTGGGCATGACAAGTACCATAAATAAAAAAACAAGGGTAAGGTACATGGTCCTCCTCATAAGATATTGAGGCACATGCCTATAATTCCAAGGATTTGAAGGCTCTTTTGTTGCAAACAATTAGCCATGTTGCAGGGGTGGCATGCCTCACATAGAAGTGATCCAGGAGTTATGTGAATCCCAATAGATTCATATCCATGAAGCATATAGAGGATACATGGCCCGATAAATTTAGGGATGAAGTACGAAGCCTCTAATTGAGCATAGCTATGGATGGAGTTAACTCGTATTCCCTCCAAACCACCAACTATTCTATTTGGACAGTGGTGGTGATCAATAACAATGTCTCCCCATAGTTGTCCATGAAGAATGAACATCTTATGTTGTCTCTTATAGTCCTGAGTAGAAGACAAGTGAAGAGAATGGATGTCGACCTCTAACTACTGATCGATGAATTTAAGCAATTATGGGAAGGGATACATGTATATGATGTATCAAGACCCATCCCAATGGAGAGGTATTTTACGTTGTATGACATATGTACGTACACCACGCACGATTATCCAGGACTAGGAGTTTGCTCCGGTAAGCATGTTCATCAATTTGTTTGTATCTGTAATTTTATTTGGCATACTTCATTTGGTGCAACTATTATTTTGACACTAACATGCTATGTATACTTTAACATCGCAGGTCTTGTAACAAAAGGGTGTCATGGATGTAAATGTTGTGGACCTTCTATAAAGGCTAGGTGGTCCAATGACCTATGAAAGTTGGTGTACAACTGTTCAAGGGTATTCCTCCCAAAAGACCACCCTTATAGAAGAGTTGCATAGGCTTTCAATGGTAAACTAGAGAGAACATAAAGACCTGAAATAGCGACACTAACAAATTGGAATAAGGCATATGACACAGAGAAGCAGAAGGAAATGACATAATTATTTTATTCAAATGGGCAACCTATGTCCGATGATCCTGAAATTTTCGACACCTATATTGAGAAACTTCCCATTGGGATGAAAAGGAAATATGTATTTTATGAGCTTCCATATTAGGAGCATCTTAAGATACTTACTAGATCCCATGCATATATTCAAAAATGTTTCATCTTCTTTATGGAGGTACATATTGTGGAATAAAAGTGACACAATGGCTATCAAGAGAGATCTTATTGCTTCGAATACTAAAAAGAGACATTCGCCAAGAAACGAAACTAGAGGAGAGGTTGGTGCCTCTTGGTCTTTTAAAGAAGGTGATGTTCCATGGATTTTGAAGAAAGATGATCTTTCTATGGTGAAGGATGTTATATTGGGTGTGAAGGCACCTTCTTTTTATCGGTTGAATCTATGACATTGCTTCATTGTAGAAGGGAATTTGTCGAGGTTGAAATCACATGATCATTTGAACCTTCTAAGGGTATGTATGTTGAATACATGATTCTCCTATTTATATACTAACATCGGTAAAAATATGCCATGCACTCACAGTTTTATGGAAATTAATGACGTGTGTGTCTTTTTTGTAGTGTTATTATCCTTTGTTCGTGCATGTTTCTGTGAACCATGACTTCCCCTAGGACCTGCAACGTGCCATATCAAAATTATATGCATTTGTACGTTGGATCACATCAAGGGAGATTCATATGGCTAGAATTCCACAATGGCACCGAGAGATAGTTGTGATTGTTTGTATGTTTGAGAAGGAAATGCCCACGAGTTTTATGGGCTTGCAAGTCCATCCTCAAATTCACCTACCTGATGAGGTTGAATTTGTTGGGGTGCTCTCATGTCGTTGGATGTTCTTCTTAGAAAGGTACATGAAAAAATTGAAGGGGTTTGTTCAACAAAGGGAAAAACTAGAGGGATCTATGTTAGAGGGGTACATAGTATACAAGTCGTTCTATTATGCCAATGAGTACATCAAGCAAATTGACGACATAGAAGGGGCATTCATTTGGGACAACCATCAAGATGAGGACAAAAGGGAAGGGGAGATACTCCAAATGAATGGAAAAAGACACTTGATAAAGAGTAAGTGGGTTATATTTTGTCAATTTAGTACAAAGAAACTGTTTACATTGAAGCTGATAATATATTTTTCATCCCATGCTATTTGTTTTGAATTCTTTTATACATCAGTGAATTAAGAAATTTTGATGCCATCAATAAATTCATTCTTTAAGTTGATAATATATATTTGATCTCATGTTATTCGTTTTGAATTTTTGTATACATTGGAGAATTTTGAAATGGATTCCATCAATAAAAAAAAAATTCACAATGCAGAGGCAACACAACCATGGGTCGCATTGTATGAAGAGAAAAGAAGGAAATTGGACAGTGACATGAAAGCATTTAGACAGTTGAATGGTAGAAGCATGCCTTATCCTGATCATTTAAAAGAAAATATGCCAAAAATATGTCCCAACAGTTGGGTGGTTGACTAGATAGAAGAGAAATATGTGGTGTCCGGTCATAACCCACATGGAGAAGATCTAGATGCACTAAACATAGGGATCGGGTGCAACAACTCTATAATAACCTCTTTAAGTACCATATTCTATTTATAATATTTCACATTTGAATAATAACACACATTATGTTTTTATTAATGCTTCGGTTATTAGACATATGACACCGCCCTTTGTTCACATTTTTACAAGTGCATTTCTTCCCATCTATGTGGGCATATGGACATCATTTTCACACTGAGTATGTTGATGAAGGCCACATCACACAAGATCGTGGAGTGGAGGTCGAGTTCGACCAATCTAGTCGTGCTAGCCACCGTGATGAAAACTTGATAGAGGGGAAGTTTACACTGGAAAGATACAAGATATCATGCAAGTGGACTTTCCATCATTTCAATGTGTTATTTTTTGTTGCAAGTGTTGGGATACCTTCAACTGAAGAAATGTAAAGGAATATTGTGATAGTGGGTTAATAGGTATTAACTCTAAAAAAATGTGGGTTGAAAGTAAGGAGCCTTATGTTTTCCCAAAACATTGCAACCAAGTGTTTTTTTACCCAGATGTGTTGGATGAGGATTGGTGGTTCGTACTAAGACATTATCCGAGATCTAAACATATTTTTTAGAACAATAATGTTACAATTCCAAGCAAGGAAGATAATCAGGGTGATGGCAACAAAGATTGATTTCATGTAAATGATTTGTTTGGACATTTATATTGTGGATGTGTAATTTATTATGGGTATCTATAATGGACAATTATGTTTTTTTCCCTTAATTTTATAATTATGTTGGATATGAAAAGTTAACAACCATTTACAACCACCATATTGAAAACTCATTAAATAGACATACAAGCATAACATTTGGTTTTGATATATTTTCATTGTCATATTTATTGTTTATTATAGCAAATTTATGTTGTATTGTATTAAAATATGTTTATGTTAACCTTTGAATTACTAAGCATTAACTGAGATATCACAAAGTTGGCGGCGTACAATAGTGAATATTTATTTTAAATTATACTTTATTTAACAAAAATAAATATATTAAAAAATATTCAAACCTCAAAAATTTTATTGTTTGACAAAATCAAAATTCAAATATATATATACTTACTTTGATGGAACTTCCAAGGACAATTCCAACAAAATAACTTCGCGCAACATCTATAGTACTCGTGGTGTACTTGGAATTACCAACTTTGACGACATTCCCCATCTTAACTAGTGCCACTATCATGGCCTTCACCTATTTCACTCCATCCTTTAGTTTTATAATCATATAAACTTATATTAATAATTATTTTCGCATTCTCCTTGAAATAAGTGTCAATATAGGAAGGACATGGAAATTCTAAAAGAGTCTTTTTCTAGAGCCTAGTGAGAATTAAGGAAAATTTTAGTGATCCATACTTATCTAAAAGTATAGAATCCTTTGTCAATTTTACTAATTCTTAAAATACTAATTATAAAATGTTGGGTGATATTATTTTTTAATAAAATATTCATAAAGTCTGTATTAGAGTAAAACATTGTGAAACCATTTCATCAAAAGTGTATAGACCAATATATATATATATTTTTTTTAACGAGAACGGTTATGAAATATATTAGGAAGACAACAGAAAGTTGCTGGTACGATTACAATCAGCCTTCATTAGAGAAGGCTTAGCACTTACTTCGAGCGTTAGCCCTCGGATAAATATTTAAGGTAATCTGTTGTATCCCTCGTTTCCATCTAAAGATAGGACACCTTTTTTTAGCAGTGCTGCCTTGTTTGCCTCTTTATCTGCTTCATCATTTAATTCCCAGAGTATGTGGAATAAATGGATTGACTGAAAGCTGGCCAAAAGGAGTTTGATTTTCTTGAGGATTTGCCTGAGTCGCATGTGACTGGGAAGAGTCTTAGAAGAAAGAGCCTGAATAATGATACGGGAATCCCCAAAGACATTTAGGTCTGTAATGTTCTTGGCTAGGGCTTGAGAGAGTCCTTGCCAGAGGGCTAACACTTCATCTATGTTATTGGTGTCCTCGCCAATTCCCCAAGAATACGAGAGAACCTTTATTTCCTCGGGATCTATAGGCACCCCTCCCCCGTCTGTCACACCGAGGTTTCCTTTAGAAGATCTGTCAAAGAAGAGGCTATGTCTCTGAAGGGAGTTTCACCATTTTGTGAAGGATGAAGAGTCTAATCTGATCTCCCATTTGTTTGTGGGAGGCACTAGAACTGTTGCCACTTTCAGCGGATTTGGGAGAATGCTAGACATCCATTATTCTTAGATAGAAGTTAAATTACCTTTGTTTGCTGGAAGATGAATAGAGGAAAGGAAATCCCCCATCAAAGCTTTGACTTTTGCAACCACTTGGTCTGCGCTGGCTTTTTTCCCTTTGAATATTTGAGCATTGCGCTCTAATAAGATTTTCCACAGGATAAATCTTGGAAGGGATACCCAACAAACTTTTAATCTCTCTTTCTTGTTAAGGGAGAAAGGACACACAACTTGCCAATGGATGAGGAGTGAGGTTAACTCCGCTGGGAAGATTACAGGGTTCATCCAAGGGACTAGTGCTCGAGTCCAAACCTCCCGAGCAAATGGGCAGTTCAACAGTAGATGGACCGCCGATTCTTCCTCTAAAACGCAGAAGGGGCAGCGTGTGGGGCCTTCCCATCCTTTTCTTTTGAGGTTGTATCCTATAAGGATGGCATTGTGAGCCAAAATACAAATGAACATATCGATTTTTGGAAGACATTTCACCCTCCAGATTTATTTCCACAGAGTTGGATTGGGAGGAACATTCAGAATCACATTGACTTGATTGTATCCTTCGGAGGCAGTGTACTGGTCGAATTTAGATCCCCATCCCCTGAGATCTTTCTGACTTCCTGCATTTGGCGATTTCCCATGAAGAAAAGCTCGTAGCAGAGCTTCATCATTTTGCAGATGGCTTGGGCATCTTGGTAATTTCCAGTCTTTCCAGGTTTCGGTTTCATTTGAATGCTAGTTTGAAATATCCCACAGTATGGATAACTTCTGGGCATGGAGAAAGTCTTTGATATTAGAGGTGCTTGGCAGGGAGTCTAATGGTGGCTCTCCTAGAATCGAGTCCTCCCATATAAAGATATTTTTCCCATTGCTCGGGATCCAAGTTAGGAGAGGTTTGAAGAATCCAGAGGCTTTTTGACAGACTGTGAAAATAGAGGAGCCTTTTGAGACTTTAGGGACTGTGTCGAGACATCTCCTAGCTCCAGTGAAGTATTTCTTCCAAAGTGCATGTTTGCTCCAGGTTAGCTTTCCAGTTACCAGATTCCAGAGGAGCTTGGCTCCTAGTGCCAAATTTTGGGATCTCAGATCTCTTATCTGAAGGCCTCCTTCTGAGTAAGGCTTTATTGCTTTCCCCCAGCTGACTAGTGGCAATTTATTGTCGCTCTGTTTGCCTCCTTTCCACATAAATATTCTTAGAATTGCCTCAAGTTTGGTTATAATTCCATTTGGAGCTAACATAATGGAGCTTTGATAAATCATATTGCTGTTAAGGACAAATTTGATGAGAACAAGCTTCCCTGCCAGATTTAGCCAGGTAGCCCCCCAGGCTTGGATTCTGGATTTAATCTTGTCAAGTAAGGGAGACCAGTGAGAGGAATTAGGCTTGGATTTGAAAATGGGAACTCCTAAATATTTAAATGAATCCCACTGAGTTTCCCCTTCCATCTCCATAATACAAGCTATTTCCACCATTTCCCTTGGCTTGCAGTTCCATCCAAAGATTTGACTTTTCCTGTAGTTTATCTGACTCCCAGAAGCTTCCTTATAGAGATCTAGTTGTTGTTTAAATTTACGGGCTATGATGGTACTTGCCCCTCCAAAAAGCAGCGTATCATCAACAAATTGAGCATGATTGATATCTTTGACCCCTCTTGCTATTTTTATGCCCATTAATTCCTGTTGAATACGACATTGTTCTAGTTGGAAGCTAAGCGCTGAAACTTGAATGGCATAGAGCAGAGGAGATAGCGGGCAACATTGTCTAAGCCCCCTAGAAGCCTGAAAAAATTATGTTGCTCGACCATTGACTAATGGGGCTATCCATGGAGACCCGATACAAGCCTTAATCCAGTGAATGAAAGCAGTGTTGAAGCCAAACTTTTGCATTACCTGAAATAAAAAATCATGCCTTACTCTGTCAAAAGCATTTGCAAGATCTAACTTTACAACCATACCTTTTTCGCGCCAGTGCATGCTTGAATGAATCGCTTCTTGAACCAGAATTATGTTTTCAGTGATATGCCTTCCTTTGATGAAGCCTCCTTGGTTCTCTGGGATGACTGCTGGCAGAATATCTTTGAGATGGTTGGCGATCACTTTTGTGATAATTTTGTAACCAATGTTACACAAGGAGATTGGGCGGAATCTGTCGAAGGATAAGGCTCCTTTTTCTTTTGGTATTAAGGCTAAGAACGCAGAGTTGGTGCTCCCACCAATCTTGTGGCAATTTTGTGACTTTATTACCAGCTTATGCAGGTCATGTTTTATGATTGGACAACAGACTTGGAGGAATATGGCTGTAAAGCCGTCAGGACCAGGTGCTTTATCGGATTCCATGATGTCCAAAGCCAATTTAATTTCTGTTAACATGACCGGTTCTATAAGTTGTTGATTGGATCTTGGGTGGACGACCAAAGGAATCAGGTTGAGAACTTGCTGGTGGATCCCGTTGGAAGAGTCCTTAGTATAAATACCTTTAAAATGGAGGTGGGCAGCTTGCTTGATACTTTCAAAATCATTTACAATCTGATTCTGGCTGTGGATTTCTTTTACGGAATTGAATTGTTTTTTGGCTTCTGCTTGCTTATGAAATTTTTTTGTGTTCTTATCCCCAACTTTTAGCCAAAGGCTTTGGGATTTTTGTCGCCAATAATCTTCTTCCTCTTTGCAGGCTGCATGGAGCTTTCTATGGAGGGTTGTTTCTTTCTTCGTGTTGTTTGGGTTTGGATTTCCTTCTTCCATAGAAAGTTGATGAATTTCCAGCTATTGTTGGGCTTCCACTCTTTGGGCTGCAGGAGATTTTAAGGATTTTTCCCAAACTTTGAGAGATCGCTTCATTCTTTGGAGTTTTTCTTCCCACACAAAAAAGGGAGAACTTGTGACAGGAATCTGCCATACTCGATTGACCAAATCATGGAAATCCTCATGCTGGATCCAGGAGGGGCTGAAGCGAAAAGGGATAGGACCCAGAGAAGAATCTTTGGTAAATTCTAGAAGGATTGGCTTATGATCGGAGGCATTGAAGGGAAGAATTTTGGAGACTACGTTGAGGTCTAAGAGGAGGAAGGAGCTTTGGACCAAGAATCTATCCAGCCTTGCTGCTATATGCCCCGGGCCAGTTCTTTTATTAGACCAAGTGTATTTTCCTCTGGGGGGTTTTATATCTTCCAGATCCCAATCAAGAATGATGTCTTCAGCCCATTCTCGACATGGGTCTCTTACAATGGAACCCCCTTTTTTTTCTCCAAGGGATAAAGTAACATTGAGATCTCCGACAATAATAATGTTCTCCAATTGATGGCTGCTAAGGAACTCTTTCAAAATATTCCAACAGTATTTTTTTTCCAGAGGGAAGAACAAGAACATACATATTAAATAAATAGATGTGAATACCTGACTCCTTATGAATTAGCTTGGTGAGGATCCAATGGGTACAGTTCTCAGTATTCAATAGATCAAAAGTGGAGGAGTTCCACAGGGAGCCAATTCCTCTGGAGGCTCCTCTAGCGCTAACCGCTACTCCTGCTCCTTTGTTCCAAAAGGTTGTGCTGGATTGGAGAAATTTTGATTCCTCTAGTTTAGTCTCCTGGACAAGTAGAATGTTTGGGTTTGAGATTCAGAGTAAGTCTTTCATAGCTTCTTTTTTGTTTTGGCTTCCTAACCCCCTACAATTCTAGGAGACTATCTTCATTACTTGCTTTTTGGATTGGAAGGCATCCTTTGAGAGGGATGCCCTTGATTCCTTGTGCTTCAGGAATTTAGTATTGTTTCTAGAGTTTGTTGAGTTCCTTGGAGTTTATCTTTGTATGTCTCCCTTTCTCGTCTTTCTTTTGTCGTTTTCCTTCCTCCGGTGGCTGGTTTTGGGGAGTTCCGAGATAGCCCAGTGTCTTCTTCACCCTCATCTTCTTCCGATGTCTCTTCCTCTGTCCCTGAAAGCTGGGTTTCCAGGATTTCTCCTGGTTCTAACTGAGGAGGTGGTTCCTTATTAGCTTGGATTGTCATTTCTGGGTTGTTTTGCTTTTCTACTTTATTTTCAGTTGTAGGTAATTCATTCTCTTTTCCTCCAAGCACCACAAATCTATTCCCCATATCATCTTGACCTCTTTGGTTTTTCCTTTCCTTTTTGGAGTTAGGGTTGGGGTTTGCCTTGGATCTTTTCGCTTGCTGCCATCCTTCTCCTGAATCTTTCTCTTGCTGTAATACCTAGGTTTTGGGGCAATGATTTTGGAAATGCCCATATTCATGGCAGCTTCGACACTTAAATGGTAGTTGCTCGTAGTCCAGTTTTTGATAATGCTGCCAATCCCTGACAGTTAACTTGATTGCTTCAGGTAGTCCAACTTTCAGATATACTTCTACATAGATCCGAGCACAAGAATACTGCCCTTTTGGATCAGCTTTATCAATAAATGTTCCAAGCCTATTACTTATGGTTTGCAGGGAGGAGGGGTTCCAACAATGAATTAGCAGGTTGGGTAGGCAAACCCAAACCATAACTGCCTTTGGAACATCCACTACAGGATCAAAGTCAGGAGTCCAGTGGTTTAAGTAGAGCCCTTGCGGTCCCATGAAGGAAGGCCCATTCCTAAAAATCAAGTCCCGATCCTTTTTGGAGATTAATTCAAACAAGAAGAACCCTCTTCTGACTGCATAACAGGTGACGCTGTTTGAGATCAGTGGTCTCCAATTTTTTTGAATCTCGTTTTCAGCTCTTCGGGGAGAGGGCCAAAGCCCTGTGAATTGTTCTACTAAATCTCGGTCTGCCAAAGAGACGACCACACTCATGGGTTGATTAAGAGGTAGAGCGATAACTGGAACCTCTTCTAGCTTTCTTACGAATTTTGGGATAGCTTCGGCTACTTTCTTCTTCCCTTGGGAAATTACTAGTCTTCTAAAAGCTGCTTCATCGGTGGAGGATGGAGGGGGAGGCAACGACTCACCGCCTCCAGTAGAGCTCATCGATAACAAAGCAAGGCTCCAATCCCAACAGAATGGGGGCTAGATCAAGAAAGGATCGAGGATCGCCATATAGACCAAAATATATTATTATTCTATATTTATTATTTTAAATTTAATTGAATAAATTTCATATATTATAATAGTTGGATAATATAAATTAATAAAATCTTTCGAAAAATCAAATATAAATAAAATATAATCATTGTTATTTTAGTAAACAATTATATTATTACTTTGTTTTGTAATCTTTGAATAATAAAAAATAAAAAAATAACATTATTATTACATCATCAACATTATTATTAGTGATAATTATGTTATAATGTTATTATTATAATATATGAAAATGACATAAATATTTAAATCACAGTCATCTCACTCATCGTATTTAAGTATTTTTTGTTTCTAAACACGATTAATCAACATATTGTATTTTGTTGGACAACAAACAATTCACCTTGAACATCAGTCAAACATTATATGGCATTAATGGTTATAACTTTTTGCAATCACAATCCAAATTAAACGCTTTCATAAAAGTAAAGTTAAACATTATATTGAAACTATAAATTTAAATGAGTGATACTTATCAAATTTCACTTAAAAACAGAGAAATCATTAACAATGTTCGACTTTAGCATACTCATATTACATTTTATAAATCAAACAACAACAACAACCACAACATTATATGGAAAACACAATATACATGAGCGATATGCATATGAATCTACATGTCAAGCATACATTTCAATAAAATTTGTAATAAACATGTCACATATAGATCTCTAGTCAAATATAAAACAATTAGTATACATGTCAATCAGTACCACTACTAGCTAAGTCCACCACCAGAGCCATGTGCGTCAATGTCTCTGCTACCAGAGGTGGAGCTTCTATCAAGAACAACTATCTTAAAAGAAAATATCATCATAAGTGCACTATCAAGTGTCTCTATATCAATATCGTGAACATGTGCATCAACAGTACACGATGTGATCATAGTGTCCAAAGCATCATAAGCTTGTGACACATGTGGAGGAAGAGGAGTGTTGATGTTTGAATCGATTAAGATCAAAACAACAACCTCATGGAGATTAAAAATCCCCCTTCATTTTTATAAAGGTGGTACTCCTCTTTGAATTCTTAAAAGATTTATCTTTGAATATCTTGGGACAAAAATATTAAAATGGGAGAGTGCTAAAAAGAAAACGTCAAATATTTATCATTCAAATAAATAGAAATACTTAAAATAATATACATGCATCAAGAATTCCTGAGAACTGGACCAGGAACCTTCACTCATAAAATAATATATTTGTAGAAATATGATACAAAGAAAGTAACTATAAGAAATATACCATGATCTTACATCCATCACAATTTCGAATATTTTTTATCACATTCAAGGAAAGAAAGATGAAGGGCCCATATATCACAAAACTTTGTAAGAGTCTTTTTCATTGAAATCAAAATAGGATTTGATAGGTTAATTTCAAATATCCTATACTCAAATGCTCAGAGTTCAAATATACAATTAAAATGAACCTCGAAGTAGTTCTCTAAAGTTTTCTAAAAAATAAAATAGTTTTTAATAGTCTTATGAAATAAAAAGGCATTTGTCCAAAGATGGACTGGGATTGGCTCCTGTGGACCATAAAATAAAGAAATGAAATAAGAAAAGAGCAAGAACAGAGTAGGAACAGAGCACGAACAATGTAAGACATGAAAATAGGACAAAAGGGAGCGATCATAAATCTGTTATATTCTCCTTGGGATAGACAAAATATAACTAGATGAATTTTGAAAGTGGAAGAGAAAGGGAGAAGGATGTGATCAATTTGCAGTTATTGTGATGGAATGTCTCATTCATTTTTGGGTCATTGTTACTCTTATATTCTCTTTGGTGACAATTTCTTGACCAATACCAACTGCTTCCATTTGATTCTCTTCAGTAATATTGATTAAGGCCAACTTTAACCAATTTCAATATATTCACGCATTGGAGCAACAATTACCTCTTGTCTGACCCTTATGTCTAACATTGTACTTTCTAATTCTCTATAATCAATTGTAATTTAAATTTGTATTCCACAAGCCAACTTTTAATTTCTTGCTCCATGTACTCGGTCATACTGTTGAACTTCTATGTTGATATACCTTTCAATATCTCTACATGTTCCTCAAATTGTTTCCTTGTCAAGAGAATGTTATTTGAAATAAGTTTTGGATCTTGTGCTTCACCAATAGTTTCTGCAAGGTCTAATCCCATTATATTGGAATAAGTTTCACTCTTTTTGACACAAGATATCCAGATCATCCAATAATTATTTTAATGTATTAATTTTTTTCATCCAACACGCCTTCAGTTGTTTCATGCGGGTAGGGGAGGGAAAATATTCATATTTTCTTTTGAGCTTGGTCATGCCTGAAACCTTTAAACTAAATGTAATAATTACATATAAAAACCTTTGTCATTTCTTAAGTCAACTTGTAAATATGCTCTAAAATTTCGAATTCTAGAACCAAGGGAAACAAAGCTACTTGCTAAATCCCATGTCTCTAAAATAAGAGACATTCTCTTTTCAATATTTTCTCCAATGTAGTGCCTAATTGCCACAAGTAAAATCGATGTTCCCTTCAATTTTAAACTTGATTATCAGGTTTTATCAAAGCTCTGCTAGGGTTTCCCCATATGGGGTGACAATTGGAAGCCATGTGTCCAGGGAAGTAAATGACCCGTGCCGCCACCCCTCCCCTTAGCCTCTTCAGGATGCTTAACATTTATTTGATGGGGATGGTAGTGGGTCTGCGCAGTGAAGGTGCCTTAATGAATTGTTCAGAGTGAGAGCCGAAGTATCACATGATTGCTATGAGGTAGATTTGGGATGTCAAATTGGCCTTAATGACATTTTTCATCACCAATTTGGGATTTATTTCGGAGGTTAGGCATGGCTCCATCCATTATGCTAAGGTGTTGTCACTGGCTTTCTCCTCCACCTCTTTTTTTTTTTTTGGTTTTCTTGTTGGATTTATCCTTCCCCTTAGGTGTTGTCACTGGTTCTCTAGTTTTCTCACCCTCTCCTGTAATTTCTATGCCACGCGAGAGGGGCATGATCCGAAAAGATCTTTTACACGACTATGGTTGAGTTATTAAACATGCTTTGATTAACCAATTAGGAAGCTTTAAGAAAGAACAAGAAGTTATAGAAGAAATATGACAACCATATGAACATGTACATAACTGAAATGAAGCATAAAACAACAACAAACCATAACACCAATGTGATAACGGAGTTCGACAATCTCGCCTACATCTTCAGGCCTTTGTCTCAGTGGGCGAGGCTTTCTTATTTCTGTTCAAAGCTCAATAAGTACATCATAGCAGTGCCAAAAGGTTACAAAAATGATATGGTCTTGTTCTACCATATCTCAAGAACCCAACAGAAGAAACGACACTCAAATCGGATGACCGGAGCTCCCAGAAATGCAAAGGTGTGCTCCTCAACAGCTTCCCTGCATAAAAATGGCTTTGGCTTGGAAAATATTCAGCATAAAACTGCTCTGAATCTCCTCCTATGACCTCAAGAAGGCTTGGTTTATATAGATCTGAAGTTGCTAACCATCTCCCAACTTCCCCCCAAGATCTGGCCTAAAAAAAGGCCCAATATCCCCCCAAAATGGGCAAAAATCTCCACTAACAGGCATAAAATCATTAAAATTACTATAATAAAGTGATAAAACCCATTTTTTGCACTAATATTCGGCTAAGCCCATTTTCCTGGGTGCGCGCCCCCTAAATATGGTCATATGGCATTGATGTGGCCAAGCGTCAGCCCCTAAGGGCTGTGCGCTGGCCCTTAGCTGCAGGTATAGGTCACATGGCAACAAAGGATATGACCGCGCCCCAATATTTACGCCCAAAATCTTGGTCACCGCCCTGTTCGCGTGCACCATAGCCTTGATGGTTAAGCCTGTAATCGTGCCTCCCACGCCCTTTGTTGAAACTGTAGTGGAGTAGAGCCGAGCCTGTGGTCGTATGTATAATAAACTCGCGAATTGGGGCTTAGCCCCAACCCCCTTCCGCCTTCATTTAAACCTTTTTGTTAAATTAAATATATTTATTACCACATGGTTTACAAGAACCAATGGTGGGTGGGTTGGTAGACCTGATCCAGATTTAGATCTAGGAGTTTGATGGGGCTTAGAAAGGCCTAAAAATCAATGTTCTCATGATGGCTTCAAAACGGATGTGTGCATAGGCCTCGTCGATACAAACCCAACGCAACTTGAACGGGCTCAAACAAACGTCATATGCTCCTACTACCGCGTTCTGTTCATTTTCCCAAACAGGCAAAAAGTCAATGTTGACATCAGCATGACGTCATCATGATGATGTAGCATCGAGACACGTGGCAGCACAACAACAGGCTGATTGGGCAGATGATAGTGATCTAATCAGATGTTGACAAGTGGCACATTCACGGGCAAATTAAACGGTGCCACGTGGCACCCTATCATTTGATGGTTGGTCAAAATTTTTGGAGCTCATGGGATTCGACCCCATGACCTTTTCTAGGAGAAATGCCTTGAGGAAGGTCGAATAGCCAATGCGCCTTGGGTGGGGCTTGTTATTACAAGTCCATTTGAAAATATTTAAAGTGTTGTTTATGTCAAATCGGAGGCGGAAGGGGGCTGGGGCCTAGCCCCGGCTCGCAGACTTACCATTGTATACATATAACCACAGATTAAAGGGCACATGCACCATATTTCAACCACTGAGGGGCTTTATGCTTTAGACTTGGGGCTACTCCATATATTCAAGGGCGATGACCAGATTGTTGGGTGTGCGGATATGGCACGATTGTATTATTATATGCCATGTGACCCAAATTTGCGGGCTAAGGGCCAACGCATAGCCCTTAGGGGCTGGCGCTTGGCCTTTTCTATGCCATATGACCCTGTATTAGCGCGCACACCCAGGCCCTTTGGGATATTTTTTTATTTTTGTTGCATAATGTGGGTTTTAACATTATAATAGTGGATTTTATTAGATGTTTGGCCTGTAATTTGAGATTTTTGGCCCTTTTGGGAGATATTGGGCCCTTTTTGAGGCCAGATCTTGGGAGGAAGTTGGGAGATGGTTACCAACTTCAGATCTATATAAAACAGGCCTTCTTGAGGCCATGAGAGGAGATTTAGAGCAGGTTTATGCTGAAGATTTTCCAAGCCAAAGCCATTTTTATGCAGGGAAGTTGTTGATGAGCGCATCTTTGTGGGCCATTTCTGAGAGCTCTGGTCATCCGATTTGAGTGTCGTTTCTTTTGTTGGGTTCTATAGATATGGGAGAACAAGACCAAATCAGTTTTGTAAGATTTTGGCACTGCTGTGATGTACTTTTTAAGCTTTGAACATAAATGAGAAAGCCTCACCCACTGAGACAAAGGCCCGGAGACGTAGGCGAGATTGTCGAACTCCATTATCACATTGGTGTTATGGTTTGCTGTTGTTTTATGCTTCATTTTAGTTTTGTACATATTTATATGGTTGTGATAAATTCTCATATCTTCTTCCTCTTTCATTAAGCTTCCTAATTGGTTAATCAATACATGCATAATAACTCAACCATAGTCGTTTAAAAGATCTTTTCGGATCAAGTGGTATCGGAGCTAGTTGGCGTTTGGATTTGAGTTTTGTATGTTAACCAAGGAAAAGATACTTCATGGTGAAGGTGAGCTTGTTGAAGAGAATACATTGATTGGATTGAGAAATAGAACTTATCAAAGCGAGAAGATGGCATCGGAAGAGGGACTTTCTCAGGATGAGAAAGAGTTTGAAAAAACTTTCTTTGCTATGTTAGAGATGATGAAGGTTTTGTACGAGGATTAATTGGAACAGAAAAGACCAAACCTGGGTGAATCTTCAAAGGGAAAAAGTGAAGAGGGAGAGGAACCTCCTCAAATTCCTCCTTCACCTCCATCATCCTCCCTTCTTCTCCTTCTTCTTCAAGTTCAAGTTCTAAATCCAATGCAAAGAAACACGTTCATAAACATAAGAATGAAATGTCATTATTAAAACTTGATGTTAAATTCGAATTACCCATATATGATGGTGCAGTTAATGCAGAGAGACTTGACAATTGGGTCAGACAGATGGAGGTCTATTGCAGTGTGCAACAGATCAAGGATGAGGCCACACAAATCAAGTTGGCATCTTTCAGACTTGCAGGCACATCACTCATCTGGTGGCAAAGCAAGTTTCAAAACGAAAGGCAACAAGTGGGTAATGTATTTCCATCATGGAAAAGTTTTATTTCTTCACTTGGAAAAAAATTCTATCCTTTGGGTTAAAAAGATAAAGCATTAATTGAATGGCAAGCTTTAAAACTAAGAAAAGGACAAACAGTGCAAGAATACACAGATGGATTTTGAAAAATGGCATTGATGTTACATATCCCTTTACATACCCAAGAAACTCTTATGAAGTATATAGGAGGTTTACCTACACATATTAGAAACAATGTATTCATGTTTGGACCAACTAGTCTTGATGAGGTTTCTGTTCAAGCGGCATACATTGAAGCAAGGAAAATAGGTGTTGGAGTATCAGGGGAATCGTCTTCAAGGAAAGAAGACAAGAAGAAGTGGCATGGCAAGAAATCAAATGCAGTGACGAGAAATGAAGAGAGGCCCTCTTGCAAGCATTGCAAGAAAGAGGGGCATGATGAGGACCGTTGTTGGCAATTGCATCCCGAGAAGAGACCAAAGTGGTTCAAGGAAAAGAAAGGGAGGCAAATAGTTGCAGCGACAACATGACCGACAGACTTGGGATCGGATTCAGGTGATGAATCAAAGGTCTCATTGGTTGGTATGACATGTAAAATTGGTGAAAAAATTGATTGTAGAAGTAACTTGTTTCATATAAGGGTGATCATGTGACACACTAAGGTTGATACATTAATCAATAGTGGATCTCAATCTAACCTAATTTCCGAAGAATTGGTTAAGCAATTGGGGTTAAAAACACATATGCATCATAAGCCCTACACACTTAAATGGATAAACAATCATCATCAAATGCACATAACCAAGCAATGCACATTAAAATTTGTTATTTCATATAAGTATGTGGACGAGGTAACATGTGATGTAGTGCCACTAAGTGAATGTGGAATGGTCTTAGGTAGTCCATACTTATATGATCGTAAAGCAAACTTCTACATGACAAAGAAGCAATATCAATTAACCAAAGCAGGTCAAGATTATGTGGTTCATGCTCATCATGAAAAGGCAAATAAAACTCTTCAAACTATGGAACGATTAAAGAAGGCAGCTCAAGAAATAAAAAAACCTATAATTGTTTCAAGTCAAGTAATCGATCTTAAGCAAGAACATGAGATGATTGTTGAATGGAAAATCAATCACAGTTTGCTTCAAGATAAGCTCATGTCCTGCAAATATTACAAGTATATCAGCTCATTTGCAATCATATTTTTGATACTATCATTAGTAATGTTGTCTACATGGATGATAATGGCTTCAATAATATGTGTTAGGGTTCAAATGGCTAACAATATGCTATTAGTTGTCATGATTGTGTTACAGTTGATCTTGATGAGACAAGTGCACAGGACAGAGTTCAGAGACAGAGGACAAGCCGGGTGGCCTATCCCGAGCTTGTTGACTGGTCAGTAACCTATTGAGGACAAAAAGATATTTTAGTGGGGAGGTGTGATCCAGGTGGATATCGGTGGCCACCCACCTTTTCCAACTGGCTCAAAACAGTTTTCTGGCAATTTTGGTAATTTACTATTTTTAGCAGTTTTTAACTTCCGGGGCCATTTTGAGGCCCTAAACGACGTTTTTTGGAAAACGGGGAGCAATAACTTCGCTTCGATATTTCCCCCAAAATGAATCTTCTCGACGATACCTTTCCAACAGGCTATTATGCGCCTAAAACGAAGATCGTATGCAAAAGTTACGACCCCGGGAAATTGATGTACTAACTTACCCAAATGGGGCCCACATGACTTTTGGCTCTTCATCTCCTAGGGTTAGGTTTTTGGATGTCTAGGGTTTTTGGCATTTCTTTTTATTGTAAAAAGGCCTTCAGAGCCTCATTGTAATCATCTTCTTGTGAATGTGAGTAGCCGTCACATCTCTTCTCAGAGATAAACTGCCACCATTCTAGCGAGTCTTTCAATCTGTATTTTTACAGTCTCTGTACATTTCTTTCATTAATAGAAATCGTGTATTACTGTATATCTGTGTTTATGGTTGCATCTTTGATACATTTATGTTATATTCTTGGATATCCGCGATATATCTGTGCATTTATTTATTATATCTCCGCTCTCATTTTGTGCCGAAAATAATCCGGATCAATGGTATTAGAAAAGGCTGCTCTTGATCGTTTTTCAATGCATGTCACCGACGAGGTCCGAGTATAGCAAGTTGGGTCTCGAGTTTGTCTCTCTTAAAGAAAATCATTCTCACATGCCCAAGAAACCCTCCATGGCGAAAGAAAATAAAAACGACGGAGCAGACGATCCTATCAATTTGTTGCTTGAGCAAGCTCTCACATGACAGAGGGACGAAATGATGGAGAATTTTTCCCACATCCTTCAACGCATGCCGATAGCAACAAGCACATATTCATCAAACAACCACTTTGGAAGCACCTCTCCTTTCAAGGTACATGTTAATATTGATATTCCCGTATTTGAAGATCAGATAGATGCGGATGCCCTAGACAAATGGTTAAATTTGTTAGAAGGTTATTTCTCTGTTCATAATTTTTCTGATAGGGAAAATATCACCTTCGCACTCCTTAAAGCTCTCCCCCATGTCAAACATTGGTGGGAAACTTACTGGGAGAAAATTTCCACAGGGGAGTCTGGAATATATGGGGCCGAGCCCACTTGGGATTTTTTTGTGGATGCGGTAAAGGAACAGTATTACCCCGTTGGCAACTATGAGGACCAGTACATGAGATGGACCATGCTGCGGCAAGAGAGGGGCCAAGTAGTGCCAGAGTTCACCAATACCTTCCATACTTTGCGCACCAAGCTGGGTATCAAAGACTCTGAATGACATTTGGTTTTGAAATACTGTGGGGCTCTACATAGATACATCCAAACTGAAATGGATTTTCTGGACATCTCATCACTCGGTGTTGCTTATCAATATGTTGTTAAAATCGAGCAGAAATTTAAGCACCAGAACAAACGGGAGTTCGGGTCTGCAAATCCGCAACAACCAAAGTATGAGAAAGACGACCCTAACAAACAGTCTCCCGAAAACCAGTCCAAGCCACAGGAAAAGAAGGGTCACGAGAAGACAAAGAAGGACACCAGAAAATGGTGCGATTTCCACAAAATCCCCTGGAACAACACCGATGAATGTCACTCAAAACAATCATTGGTGGATGAGATAAAAAACAAGGAGCCGAACCGTGATTCTGAATCTGATTCTAAAAATATTGGTAAAAGACAGATCATTGACGTAGACCCCACTTTTATTGTCGCAACCGCAACAATTCAACCAGAAGAACCAACAGATCCTGAAGAGGGGGAGCGCCTTTTTCATTCACATATGTGGGTGAAGGGGACCTCGCAACATTTTATTGTTGATAGCAGAAGCCAGAAGAACCTCATCTCAGCAAAGGTCGTCAAATAGTTGGGATTGTCGACAGCACCACACCCACAACCATACAACATCGGGTGGCTTCGCCAAGGACAGGATCTTCGTGTCAGCCAACAGTGTCGATTGTCATACGACATCCAACTCTTCAAGGATGAGGTATTATGTGATGTTTCCCCACTAGATGTCTGTGATGTCCTCTTGGGCCAACCGTATATGTGGATACGCCATGCTGTTTATGAGTCTTGACCCTGTAGTGTCATTGTTACTTTAGGGGGTCATCTCTACAGAATACCAGAGGTAGTTCCAACTATTGTTCCACCTAAACAATGTCGCAAGGTAGTATCTCATACTGCAAATTCAGCTTCTTCACAATTTATTCAAAAGGGGAACAAAAGGACACTGCAACCACTACAGCCTCGCCCCAAACACCTTCTATCCAACAAAAGCAGGTCGATAAGGTTGCAACAAAACGTAAAGATTCCTTCTACACACGGGCATCTCATGTATCCAGACTGGTTAAAAAGTTCCAACCCTTCCAGCCACATGTTCGTGACAACCTTCAACAAGCTAAGCAGCACAACTTCTTCAACAAGGCAAGCAACTCATCAAGATGCAGATCCAACAAACGCTTTTCCCTCTCCCCCGGGCACTCAACGCAATGGAGACCATTGATTCCTAAGGAGGGAGGATTGATCCAGGTGGATATTGGTGGCCACCCACCTTTTCCAACTGGCTCAAAATAGTTTTCTGGCAATTTTGGTAATTTACTATTTTTAGCAGTTTTTAACTTCCGAGGCCATTTTGAGGCCCTAAATGATGTTTTTGGGAAAACAGGGAGAAATATGGACATTCCTTCCATATTGCCCCCAAAATGAATCTCCTCGATGATACCTTTCCAACGGGCTATCATGCGCCTAAAGCGGAGATCATATGCAAAAGTTACGACCCCGGGAAGTTGATGTACTAACTTACCCAAACGGGGCCCACATGCCTTTTGGCGCTTCATCTCCTAAGGTTAGGTTTTTGGATGTATAGGGTTTTTGGAATTCCTGTTTAGTGTAAAAAGGCCTTAAGAGCCTCATTGTAATCATCTTCTTGTGAATGTGCGTAGCTTTCACATCTCTTCTGAGAGATAAGCTGCCACCATTCTAGCGAGTCTTTCACTCTGTATTTTTACAGTCTCTGTACATTTCTTTCATTAATATAAATCATGTATTACTGTATATATGTGTTTATGGTTGCATCTTTGATACATTTCTGTTATATTCTTGGATATCCGTGATATATCTGTGCATTTCTTTATTATATATCCGCTCTCATTTCATGCCGAAAATAATCTGGATCAAGGTGTGATCCAGATTCGGATCCAGGAGCTTGATGGGGCTTAGAAAGGCCTAAAACTCAATGTTATTAGAATGGCTTCAAAATGGATGTGTGTGTAGGCCTCGTCGATACGAACCCAACACAACTTGAACGGGCTCAAATGGACGTCGTATGTTCCTGATATCGCGTTCTGTTTGTTTTCCCAAACAGGGAAAAAGTCAACAGGTCAATAGGCAAAAAGTCAATGCTGACTTCATCGTGTTGACGTGGCAGCACAGGCTAACTGGGCAGATGACAGTGATCCAATCATATGTTGACAAGTGGGACATTCTCGGACAAATTAAACGGTGCCACGTGGCCCAGGCATGGGCTGCCACGTGGCACCCTATCATTTGATGGTTGGTCAAATTTTTTGGAGCTCATGGGATTTGACCCCATGACCTTTTCTAGAAGAAATGCCTTGGGGAAGGTCGAGTAGCCAACACACCTTGGGTGGGGCTTGTTATTATAAGTCCATTTAAAAATATTTAAAGTGTTGTTTATGTCAAATCGGAGGCGGAAGGGGGCTGGGGCCTAGCCCTAGCCCGCAGAATTATCGTTCAGCTTAAAGGGCGTGGGCGCCATATTTCAACCACCGGTGGGATTTATGCTTTAGACTTGGGGCTACTCCATATATTCAGGGGCGGTGACCAGATTGTTGGGCGCGCGAATAGGGCGCGGTCATATTATTATATGCCATGTGACCCAGATTTGCGGGCTAAGGACCAGCGCGCAACCCTTAGGGGTTGGCGCTAGGCCTTTTCTATGCCATATGACCCTGTATTAGCGCGCACGCTCAGGCCCTTTGGGATATTTTTTATTTTTGTTGCATGATGTGGGTTTTAACATTATAAAAGTGGATTTTATTGGATTTTTGGCTTGTAATTGGAGATTTTTGGCCCTTTTTGGGGGATATTGGGCCCTTTTTGAGGCTAGATGTTGGGATGAAGTTGGGAGATGGTTACCAACTTCATATCTATATAAACCAGACCTTCATGAGGCCATGATAGGAGATTCAGAGTAGGTTTATGCTGAATATTTTCCAAGCCAAAGCCATTTTTATGCAAGGAAGTTGTTGAGGAGCGCACCTTTGCGGGCCATTTCTGAGAGCTCTGGTCATCCAATTTGAGTGTCGTTTCTTTTGTTGGGTTCTAGAGATATGGGAGAACAAGCGCAAATCATTTTTGTAAGCTTTTGGCACTACTGTGATGTACTTATTGAGCTTTGAACATAAATGAGAAAGCCTCACCCACTGAGACAAAGGCCCGGAGACGTAGGCGAGATTGTCGAACTCCGTTATCACATTGGTGTTATGGTTTGCTGTTGTTTAATGCTTCATTTCAGTTTTTTACATGTTTATATGGCTGTGATAACTTCTCATATCTTCTTCCTCTTTCATTAAGCTTCCTAATTGGTTAATCAATACATGCATAATAACTCAACCATAGTCGTTTAAAAGATCTTTTTGGATCAAGACTCGACCCCACCAAGTCATACGTTTGGTGGGAGAGGTCTCCGGTTCGAATCTCTGGGAGTCCATACCTTTTGCATAAACCATTAACAAGTCAAAGGGTGCCATGTGGCAGCCCACGTCTGGGCCACGTGGCACCGTTTCATACGCCAACGCCTATGCCACGTGTCAAATGCCAACTGGTCCAACTGTCAACGTCGTACCCTGCCACTTGTCTGCCCTGTCAGTCGTACCTCTTCCCCATTTTTTTGTATGAAATTCCATGTGTCACCATATGGGCGTGCCACATGTCATCGTACGGACATGCCATGTCATTCGTATGGGCGTGCCACATGTCACCCTTTCAGTGGTGACACATGTCACCTCTCGGTTGGTCCACATGTACCTGCCACGTCAAGAGTCCATTGTGCCCCTACCACATCAACTGTATGACTTGCTGCCACGTTTCACCTCCAGACGATGCCACGTTAGCATGACGTCAGCGTTGACTTTTTTTCCTGTTGACCTGTTTGACTTTTTGCCTGTTTGGCAAAACAAACAGAACGTGATATCTGGAGCATACGAGATCCGTTTGAGCTCGTTCAAGTTGCGTTGCGTTCATATCGATGAGGCCTACAAACACGCTTGTTTTGAATCAATTCTGAGAATTCAATTTTTAGGCCTTTCTGAGCCCTATTAGGCTCCTGGATCTGATTCTAGATCACACCTCCCCACTAAAGGACCTTTTGGTCCCCAAAAGGTCACTGACCAGTCAAGAAGCTCGGGATAGGCCACCCGACTTGTCCTCTATCTATGAACTCTATCTTGTGCACTTGTCTCATCAAGATCAATTGTAACACAGTCATGACAACTAATAACATATTGTTAGCCATTTGAACCTTGTCACATTTTACAAAATCCACTATCATCCATGTAGACAACATTACTAATGATAGCATCAAAAGATGACTGCAAATGAGCTTATATACTTGTAATATTTGCACGACATAAGCTTATCTTGAAGCAAACTATGATTGATTTTCCATTCAACAATCATCTCGTGTTCTTGCTTAAGATCGATTACTTGATTTGAAACAATTATATGTTTATTGCTTGCTTGAACTGCCTTCTTTAATTGTTCCATAATTTGAAGAGTTTTATTTGTTTTCACATGATGAGCATGAACCACATAATCTTGACCTGCTTTGGTTAATTGATATTGATCCTTTGTCATGTAGAAGATTCTTTTACGATCATGCAAGTATGGACTTCCTAAGATCATTCCACATTCACTTAATGGAACTACATCACATGTTACCTCGTCCACATACTTAGATGAATTGAAAATTTGAATGTGCACTGCTTTGTTATGTGCATTTGATGATGTTTTCTTATCCATTTAAGTGTGTATGGCTTATGATGTATTTGTATTTTTATCCCCAATTGCTTAACGAATTCCTCTGAAATTAGGTTATATTGAGATCCACTGTTGATTAATGTATCAACCTTAGTGTGTCACATGATGACCCTTATATGAAACAAGTTGCTTCTACAATCAATTCCTTCACCAATTTTACCTGTCATACCAACCAATGAAACCTTTGATTCATCACTTGAATCTGATCCCAAGTTTGTTGGTCGTGTTGTCACTGCAACTGTTTGCTTCCCTTTCTGTTCCTTGAAACACTTTGGCCTCTTCTTAGGATGCAATTCCCAACATCAATCCTCATCATTCCCCTCTTTCTTGCAATGCTTGCAAGAGGGCCTCTCTTCCTTTCTCGTCACTGCATTTAACTTCTTTCCATGCCACTTCCTTTTGTCCTCTTTCTTTGAAGACGATTCCCTTGATACACCAACACCTGTTTTACTTGGTTCAATGTATGTCACTTGAACAAAAACCTCATCAAGATTAGTTGGTTCAAACATGAATACAATGTTTCTAATATGTGCAAGTAAACCTCCTATATACTTCATAAGAGTTTCTTGGGTATGTAAAGGGATATCTAACATCAATGCCATTTTTTGAAAGACATGTGTATACTCTTGCACTGTTTGTCCTTTTCTTAGTTTTAAAGCTTTCCATTCAATTAATGCTTTCTCTTTATAACCCAAAGGATAGAATTGTTTTCTAAGTGCAAAAATGAAACTTTTCCATGATGGAAATACATTATCCACTTGTTGCGTGCCATTTTGCAACTTGATTTGCCACCAGATGAGTGTTGTGCCTGCAAGTCTCAAAGATGCCAATTGATTTGTGTGGCCCATCCTTGATCTATTGCACACTGCAATAGACCTCCATCTGTCTGACCCAATTGTCAAGTCTCTCTGCATTAACTTCACCATCATATATGGGTAATTCGAATTTAACATCAAGTTTTAATAATGGCATTTCATTCTTATGTTTATGAACATGTTTCTTTGTATTGGATTTAGAACTTGAAATTGAAGAAGAAGGAGAAGAAGGAGGTGATGATGGAGGTGAAGGAGGAATCTGAGGATCCTCTCTTTCTTCACTTTTTCCCTTTGAAGATTCACCCAGATTTGGTCTTTTTTTGTTCCAATTTCTTCGTACAAAACTTTCATCATCTCTGACATAGCAAAGAAAGTTTTTTGAAACTCTTTATTCATCCTGAGAAAGTCCCTCTTCCGATGCCATCTTCTCGCTTTGAGAAGTTCTCTTTCTCAATACAATCAATGGATTCTCTTCAACAAGCTCGCCTTCACCACGAATTAGCTTTTCCCTGGTTAACATGCAAAACTCAAATTCCAAATGTCAACTAGCTCTGATACCACTTGATTTGAAAATATCTTTTACATGACTATGGTTGAGTTATTAAACATGTTTTGATTAACCAATTAGAAAGCTTTAAGAAAGAGGAAGAAGTTATAGAAGAAATATGACAACCATATGAACATGTACATAACTGAAATGAAGCATAAAACAACAACAAACCATAACACCAATGTGATAACAGAGTTCGACAATCTCGCCTACGTCTCCGAGCCTTTGTCTCAGTGGGTGAGGATTTCTTATTTCTGTTCAAAGCTCAATAAGTACATCATAGTAGTGCCAAAAGGTTACAAAACTGATCTGGTCTTATTCTACCAGATCTCAAGAACCCAACAGAACAAACGACACTCAAATCGGATGACCAAAGCTTTCAGAAATGGCCCGTAAAGGTGCGCTCCTCAACAACTTCCCTGCATAAAAATGACTTTGGCTTGGAAAATCTTCAGCATAAACCTTCTCTAAATCTCCTCCTATGGCCTCAAGAAGGCCTGGTTTATATAGATCTGAAGTTGGTAACTATCTCCCAACTTCCCCCCAAGATCTGGCCTCAAAAAGGGCCCAATATCCCCCCAAAATGGGTAAGAATCTCCAATAACATGCATAAAATCATTAAATCACTATAATAAAGTGATAAAACCCATTTTTTGCAATAATATTGGGCTAAGCCCCTTTTCCTCGGCGAGCCCCCCCTAAATATGGTCATATGGCATTGATGTGGCCAAGCTCCAGCCCCTAAGGGTTGTGCGCTGGCCCTTAGCCGTAGGTATAGGTCACATGGAAACAAAGGATATGACCGCGCCCCAATATTTACGCCCAAAATCTTGGTCACCGCCCTGGTCGTGTGCACCATAGCCCTGGTGGTTAAGCCTGTAATCGTGGCCCCCACGCCCTTTGTTTAAAATGTAGTGGAGTAGCATCGAGCCTGTGGTCATATGTATAATAAACTTGCGGGCTGGGGCTTAGCCCCAATCCCCTTCCACCTCCGTTTAAACCTTTTTGTTAAATTAAATATATTTATTACCACATGGTTTACAAGAACCAATGGTAGGCAGGTTGGTAGACCCGACCCTGCCAAGTCATGCGTTTGGTGGGAGAGGTCTCCGATTCGAATCTCTCGGAGTCCATACCTTTTTCATAAACCATTAACCAGTCAAAGGGTGCCACGTGGCAGCCCATGTTTGGGCCAAGTGGCACCGTTCCATACGCCAACGCCTATGCCACGTGTCAAATGCCTACTGTTCCAACTGTCAACGTTGTACCCTACCACTTGTCTGCCTTGTTAGTTGTACCTCTGCCCCGTGTTTCCGTACAACATGCCACGTGTCACCATACAAATGTGCCACGTGTCATCGTATGGACATGCCACGTCAGCCGTACGGGTGTGCCATGTGTCACCCTTTCAGTGGTGACATGTGTCACCTCCTAGTTGGTCCACTTGTACCTGCCACATCAGCAGTCCATTGTTCCCTTGCCACATCAGTTGTACAACCTGCTATCTCCAGATGCTACCATGTCAACATGACGTCATGCTAACGTCAATGTTGACGTTTTGCCTGTTGACCTGTTTGACTTTTTGTCTGTTTGGAAAAATGAACAAAACACGATATTTGGAGCATACGATGTTCGTTTGAGCCCATTCAAGTTGCATTGGGTTCGTATCGACGAGGCCTATGCACATGTCTGTTTTGAAGCCATTATGAGAACTTTGATTTTTAGGCCTTTCTGGGCCCTATCAGGATCCTAGATCTGATTCTGGATCAGGGAAAGATGAAACGTGGCTCGACTTATTATAGCTTCATGTATAGAAGGATATGTTCGGGTCCTTCCTCTGCTCCAGTTCTTCCTCCTTCCTCAGTTGCATCTCCGCCTTTGGAGAATTTACCTTTCACCGACCAAAATTGGGTGGGGGATGAGAGAACCCAAGTCTTCGTTGAGGAAGAGCACCCTCTGGTACCTCCCCATGCATCTCTGGATTCTCATCTATTTTTAGCCTCAAAATTACAAGCTTCCCCCCTCCATTCGTCCCATCAGATTGATGTCGACCCCACTTCAGATATGGAGACTTTCCAAGTCGAGGAAGAGATTCCTCCTGCTTTACATGATGACATAATTCAGGCAGAAGCTCAACCTGGAATTGAGCCTCAACTCATTGCAGATTCAACACCGAAGGCTCCCAACTCATGTCACTTCTTAGAAGAGAATCTGCAGCTCATCTTTGACCTAAGAAGAGATGCCGTCGACTGGCTTCATCGTCAGACTATCCTCTGTCGTCGCCTGGATGCCTTCTTCGATTCTCTTTCAAGAGAGCATGTCAAGAGAAGATGCTCGACCTACAACCAACCTTATGTTTTTGCTCCAGCTTGGCCACAAACTCCCAGTGGTGATGGCAATCCAGGTTCACCCAGTGTTTAATTTCCATTTTCACATGTCATATATCTATGTCCAAAATAGTTATAGGCACAGTTTTGCATAGGCTCAATTTTTCTTTTTAGTTACTATTGTACTACAATACAGACATGAACGCTCTCTCTAGACTGCAACATGTTTTGGTTTCCATATGTATGGCATAACAAGTTGATAGCCTTGACATTTGTACTAGCTTGTTGATTTTCTAAGGTAATACAACTTTTATTTACAAAAAAAAAAGGTCTACCAAGGTTGGACCACTAAAACCGGGGTAGCATCATAGTATATTCGAATTCTTTAACCTTTTCCTTAAGAATTATATTTTTTGGCCTCCATGTCATCCACCGACACTTATAGAGCATTGTTCGTAGCTTTGTGAATTCTGGCAATTCTGGAAGGGGGTATGCCTTTGAAATCAAATTTTGATTTATATTTTCTTTTATTTTTTGAATGTATTTTCTCTAAAATTAATTTTTTAGAGCTTTTGTCAAACAAGGCATTTTGTACCGTGAAAGCTTAAACTTATGAAAAGGTTTGTTCTTGAGTCACAATCTTGGTTGCAACTTCCCTGCTTTCCTGGAGTCTTTGTTCATCATAGATTGCCTTTTCTTTTGACCCGAAGTTTATGAGATTTCTCCATTCTTCCTCTCGGAGAATTTTGGTCACCCCCATCATCAGAATTATTGGTAGACAATTTCTTTTGCTGTGGTGTTATTGGCTGAGAACTTTGCTTTGGTAGGCCACTTTTTTTATATACACTTGGCGGATGAGTACTTCTTTCATTTGTCACTTTCCCTCTCTGTTTATGTTTATTTGTTGTACTCACAATAGTTTCAATATATTTTGTTTTCCTTTCACCAATTGGTGTTGGTGGGTCTTGACTATCACCTTCTTCTTCTTCAAACAAAAATGTATTAGCAAGTGAAGTATTGTATCCAACAAACGTCATGTGGTCTATGAAAAGATGATTTGGGTCAAAACCCTTGATTTCATTTGCAAATTTCAAGTTCTATTGATCCAATTGAACTGCAAATTCATCAATTTTAGAAATACCTCTTAATAAAATTTGCCCAATTCTCCATGGCATTGGGATAAACTATTTTTTCTCATGGAAGAAATGTACCTAGAATCTGTACTGTCTAGCAACCTCTATGAAAAATATTCTATCTAAAACATAATAAGGAAGATAAAAGGGCTTCTCATGAGAAAAATGTATTCTTACCACACTGTAATGCTCCATTTTCTCATAAATCCCCTTTTTATCTAGGAATTTTGATACTTCCGGGGATAATCTTGATGTTTTTGGACCAAATATGAGTTTCTTGAAAACATAAACGAATATGTTATAAACTTCATAAAAATGATAAGTAACCCATTGTCTCCAAAGGGATTGGTACCACATTGGTACTGGATCAATTTTACAATCAACCCTCCTTTTGATACTCACTAAGTGATAACAAATATCAAATATGAGGACATGTAGAACATTTTATTTTCCCTGAAATTTGCTAATTGTGAGGAAATTTCTATGGAAATAATCTTCGCTTAGTCGAAGATTGCCTTCTCATGAACTATAAAATATAAAATGTAAAGGGATAACCGAGGAATTGTCGATGTTGATTCTTGACCTATAACTATGGTAAAGAGCCATGCAATCTCTTTATAAGAATTTTTTAGCGAATTGACCTGAATTTTCGATAAATCCTCCGACATCGTGGCAGTATCTTCAAGGTATTCCCGCAAGAGTTCAAGTCCACAATTTCTTTTCTTAAGGAATTGTATAGCTTCCTCCCCTTTGAATGTGATGGTTGGCTTAGGAAGCTTTAACATCCTTCTGAAAACTGATGGTGACAAGGAAAGAGGAGATTCCTCTTGACGTTGAATCACTCTCTAATTTTTTTCACACTTATTGACACACCAAGAAACAATTTCCCTAGAGTCAAAAACCTCTGGTACGCACCCTACCGAAGAAATTCCTGACATCCAAAGTATATTTCCATTCCTTTATGGTAGTGGCAGCGATGAATCATACTAGTAAGACCTCGACCACTAGAACCTCTGGTCCTCTCACCCGAATAAATTCAAAGTATCCCCACATAAGTGTTCTCTTCCTTTCACGACCATGTTGGTCGAAACTTGGCGAAGTTTTGTATATTCACTTTGAAATGTTAATTTAAAAGTAAATCCCCCTTTGATAATATAACACACAACTTATTTTTCAATGGACGAGTTAATGTGGATTGAATGAAGGATTACCTTGAGAAGTCTGCCATTAATAACGACCTTTTCAAGAATTAATTAAATAGTATCATCCGTAATATTAGTATTAAATAAATTCTTGGGAAAAGTGAAAAGTAATATATGTAATACGATGGAGGATCTGATGTAGATATCAAGAGGTGAGGGAACAAACATGAACCTGCAAACCCACGATGATATTGAAAATCAATTAAGTATTGATCTATCAAGAGAGTAGAGAGCATATTTCAAAAATAACTAAGTATAGTCATTGATCGTTGGACTCGTAGAACACAAGGAAATGAGTTGGGGGAACATGAACCCGTGATTCTGAGAACCCGTGGTGCTAAGAATCTTAGAAAATATTCTAAGTGTTGAGTAATATGAGGGTTGCGAAACATAAGGTGCACTTTGACGACAACAAAAGAATGAACTTGAGTGAGAATGATGATACCAACCCGCGAACCCGTTGTTCCGAGAGAACTTCAAAAAAAGGCTAAGTCATGGTGCAATATGGATACGACGGAGAATAAAAGTGTAATTTGTATAACGTGGAACTTGATGAGGAAGGTTATGAAACCGCCATGGATTGAGAAATTTCTAAGTAAAGAAAAAGGTAAAAATAAAGATGTGAGCTTATATATAGGTCAACAAGGAGGAAGAGGGGGTTCGGTTGATGATGACACATGTTGACTAGGAGAAAGACAATGATTGGAGGATGGTGACACAAATAAAGGAAGAGGGAGAGGAGGAGGATCAGACATGGAAACATGTTTAGACACATGTGGAGGGGAAACAATAGGAGGAGGAGTAGACGTGGATGGACAATCAATAGATGTTGTATCCGACTCATGTGGAGGAGAATGATCAGGAGGACAAGGATGATAATGTGGTGGAGTAGAGGATGTGGATGGCTCTGCTGATGAGCTAGATGTAGTGTGATCACGAGAACCATACATCAACGTATCGATGAGGTTGAATGCACCAACAATATGATGCAGCAACATCATCATGTCATGAGGAAAATGCCTCCATGTAGTAGAGAGTGCCTCTACTCGTAATATGTCTCAAGGGGGTACATGTGTCATCCCATGACTAGTCATGACATGACATATCTCATTTGCCACCTCTAGTCGAACTCTCGAATCCGGCCTACATGGAATGTGTGGTCTTTTTACTACTAAATGTTGCTCCTCTACCTCCTCCATTACCTCATCCTCATGTTGGGGAGGCACATCTCCAACATATGTGCCAATATATGCAAAACAATAGATAATAATTATAAGACATTTTGAAACAAAATGTTATAATAAATTACAAGTGCATTAAATAAGACATAAAAATATGCAAACATATTGATAAAAAAGTAATGATAATATTACCTGTCTCATATTTTGGCTCCTCTGTTGTAAATCAGATGTTTGGACATCCTCTCAAATCTATCCCCGCATACGGGTACTCTACAATATCGAGGACATTATCATTCTCACTAGACAATAAATCAATAACCGACCTTCCCACCTGAGTAATGAGATACTCAGACTAACCCCTCTTAGGAATCAACTACCCCCACATGTGCATATGCACATTATACATAGGCCTAGTAGGAAAGCAGGGTATCGCTGGCTGAGTGGCATGAACCCTCTCAAAAAATAGTGTATGCAACTTAGATGTGAATGGGAAGAATCGTGTCCCAGAAAAACAGAGTGACAATGATCTAAAGCACGACAAAAATGTCTCAAAAAAACATCTGCCCACCTAATCAATCAGGGCTCCCACAATAAAATATCTACATAATACAACATAAGGAAACTAATGTGCTACCCATTAGAGCTATACAATGATAGTGGTGAGAGAATATAACAGAGGAACCTATCCACAACTTACCACCTTTAACCTAGAACTCCAAAGCTGAAGTATTATCCAGATTGACATATCTCTGCACATATTCCAGCTGGGTCTCTCCTGCAGCACCGAGCGGTAGCACAGGGAAATGGGGAAAACACACCCCCATCCTAGACAACCCAGTGATAAAATATCCATCCTCCTTTGTGGGATGATACCACGTATCTGAATCAACCCGGATTCCCTGTCCTCCATGATCCCATCGATGGATCAACTGCTGTAACAATGCAAATTTCCACCTAAGAGATCTGTTCTCTTGATAAAATTTTAGGAGGCCAATTTCCATCAAAATGTCATGAGTATGTTGTGAAATCATGCAAGGGTAAGCCTCCCTATCCCTCTCCCTCAAATGCACCTATCCGCAACTGATCACCTTTAACCTGGAACTCTGAAGCTGAAGTAATATAGAGACTGACATATCTCTACACATATGCTAGTTGGGTCTCTCTTGTAGCACATCCTCCTCGGTGGGATGATACCACATATACAGACCATTCCTAGACCCCTATCTCCCATGATCCCATCGACGGATCAACTGCTGTAACAATGCAGAGTCCCTCCTAAGTGATATTCCCTCCTGATAAAACTTTAGGAGGCCAATGTCCATCAAAAGATCATGAGTATGTTGTGAAATCGAGAGAGGTTAATCCTCCCTATCCCTCTCTCTCAAATGCACCTATCCACAACTGACCACCTTTAAAATGGAACTCCGAAGCTGAAGTAATATCCAGACTGAAATATCTCTACACATATGTCAGTTGAATCTCTCCTGCAACATCGAGCGGTAGCGTAAGGAAACATGGAAAATACACCCCCCTCCTAGACAACCCAGTGACAAAATATACATCCTCCTCCGTGGGATGATACCGCATATCTGAACCGACCCTAAACCCTTGTCTCCCATGATCCCATTAACGGATCAACTGTTGTAACAATACAGAATTCCCCCTAAGGGATATTCCCTCCTGATAAAACTTTAGGAGGCCAATGTCCATGAAAAGGTCATGAGTATATTGTGAAATCGGGTGAGGGTAGGCCTCATTATCCCTCTCCTTGGCCTCCCACTCACGCACAAAAGTATATGTCTCGACCCGTCACCGCCCTGCCTCCTCCTTCTCTCGTCGTCGTCGTCTCCTATTCACATACAAATATTGTTGGGCACATATATAAAGATAAAATAAATTGAAATTATAAAAAAAATACATATATAAATGACGTGTATTTGAAAAAAATTCAAAGTTAATTTCTTTTTGCAAAGAAATCATAAAATAAACCGGAGCGCCCCCAACAGTTCATACACCCTGTTGTTGGTGCGCTATAGTAGAACAACAACACCGCTAAGTGGTGCATCCCATAGGACTATTTTCACAGACAAAGTGCTTTTATCAGTAATTATTCATCTTGTTAATAAAGACGCGCCACAATGATAAAATGTATAGTGCACAAATCCACAATGCCCTTTGTCAAACCAAATGCATCGGTGCACCATGTCTACCAGAGCATCGACATGTTGTCTATCAGTGATGTTGTCTTTATGACACTAGTGCGTTTGGTGGACTGATGGGCACTGCTAAGCTAAACTTTGATATCGCAGTTAAAGCAATGCAATGGGTTACTATTAACGCACCGACACTACCGTGATAGTGGAGCACCGATGTTTTGTACATCGGTGCATTGTAAAGGATAGAGCACCGAGAACAAGGCATCCAATGAGACACCCTGCTATGCAAATTTAAGAAATATATGTCTGGTGCTTTTCTGTATACAGTACTGATGCATCGGATTATAATGGTTGCACTGTTACATTAAATTTTATAAATCGTTATGTAAGTGGTGCCCTTAGTTAAGTGAAGTGTACTAGTGGGTAATGTTAAACGAGACCAATGCAATTTATTCGATGCGTGTATGATTTTTATAATGTATGGTGGTCCATTTAAAAATTGACGTGTTAGGGCGTTGTGTGTCTAGTTCGCACCGGTGCAGTTGGGTGCAATTTGTGCACCGCTAGGTTAAATTTTCATACAACGTTGAGCTAGCGATGTGGTTAATAAAGTGAAATGTGTCGGTGCGGGTAGAATCCCATTATGCGTCAGTTTAAGGGAGTTTCAAAGGATGCACCATGTTATAAAGGATAGAGTACCGAGAACGAGGTGTCCAACGAGACATCCCGCTATGAAAAATCAGGAAATATATGTCCCAGTGCGTTTCTGTATACATTTCCGATGCGTTGGATTACAATGGTTGCAACGCTATGTTAAATTTTATAAATTGTTATGTTAATAGTGTCGTTAGTTGAGTGAAGTATAGCAGTGCGTAATGTTAAACAACATCAGAGTGATTTATTTGGTGCGTATATGTTTTGTATAAGATATGGTGGTGCGTTAGAACATTGACACGTCGGGGCATTTTTTTACTGTTGTACACCCTGATGTTCTTGGATAGAATTGGTGCACCGCTAGGTTAAATTCTATATATCGTTGAGCTAGCGGTGCGGTTAATGAAGTGAAATGTACCGGTGTAGGTCGAAGCCCATTGTGCCCTGGTTTCAGGGCGTTCCGAAGGATGCACCACTTTGTTTCTAATAATTCATCATGGTACGCTTGAGTGAACCACACCGATGCATACATGTATTCGACACCCCGACGATGGTGCTCACTGTGTATTTAACATAATATGCACCACGTCGGGACAAGCCAAATCGTTCAGGTGCACCGCACAAAATTGAAAAAAATCACAAACTTCAAACTAAATTGTAATTTTGAATGGAGGAAAATGAAAATAGGAAGTAATAAATAATTTACCTAGTCTCTTATGTCATGAGGAGGCATGGTTGCACCGTTGAGATGAAATGAAAATTTGTGGTAGTTTCCAAAATTTGGAAATGTGTGGAATCCAACAATGGAGCTATCCAAGACATTGTAGAGCACTGGAAGTAGGGAATCTTAGGAAAAAAGGTGAGCATCGGTGCTTGCTTAAGAGTTTGAAAGCACATGATGCATTGTAACAATGAAAATCGGTTTGGTATTTTTTTATTATTTACCCTACCTTGGTGTGACTTTAGAAAAGTAGGCGCACCGATGGGTGATGTTCAACAACACCAATGCGATTTATTTGGTGCATATAATTTTATTATAAAGTATGTTGGTGCGTTTAAACATTGACTCTCTGGGGCATTATGCTTAGTCTACGCCCCAGGGTGATTTATTAAACATGGTGCAATGCTAGGTTAGATTTTATAAATTGTTGAGATAGTGGTGTAGTTAATGAAGTGTAACACACCGGTTCGATTATAAGCTCGTTTTGCATCGGTGTCAGGGCATTCCAAAGGATGTACCACTTTGTTTTTTGGCAATTTATCGCGATGCGCTAGCTTGAACGATGTCGGTGCGAACATATATCGACACACCAATGGATGTGCTCACCATGGTGTTATGTTTCGGGTATGCCCCCAGGCGATTAATTAAACTTAGTACACTTCTAGGTTAAATCTTATATCATTGAAATAGAGGTGCGATAAATGAAGTGTAATGCACTGGTGTGGGTGTAAGCCCAGTTTGCGTCGATGTAGGGGCGTTCCGAAGGACGCACCACTTTGTTTTTTGGTAATTTTTCATGGTGTGCTAGCTTGAATGACACTGGTGCAACAATATATCGATGCACGTCGACGGTTCTCACTATGTATTTAACACAATACGCATCGTTTCAGGGCAAGCAAAACTGTTCAGGCGCACCACCTGAAATTAAAAAAAAAAGAAAAAGAAAAAATGTCCAATTTCAAGATAAATTGTAATTTTGATTAGATGAAAATGAAAACAGGAAGGTAATAAATAATTTACCTACTCTGTTCTATCCCGAGGAGGCATGGTTGTATCGTTCATAGGAAATGAAAATTTGTGGTAATTTCCAAAATTTGGAAATGTGTGGAATCTAGCAATGGAGCTATCCAAGTCGGTGTAAAGCACCAGAAACAGGGCGTCTTAGGAAAAAAGGTGAGTATCGGTGCTTTCTTGAGAGTTTGAAAGCACGGGATGCACTGTAACAATGAAAATTGGTTTGGTAATTTTTATTTATTTATCATACCTTGGTGCGCCTTTAGACATGTAGGTGCACTGGTGGGTGATGTTCAATGGCATCGGTGCGATTTATTCGGTTCATGTAATTTTATTATAAAGTATGGCGGTGCTACGGGAACATGGACGCATCGAGGTGTCATTGTTCATGAAATTTCTGGTGCATCTATATGTTAAAGACACACCCATTAAAAAACTTCCACAAAAACCTCTCACCACGCACCTCCGCTATAAACAGTGACGGGGTGTTTGAACATTTAAGCATTGGTGTAGTAGTTTTTAGATGCGCATTGGTGCATCTGTTCCATAAAGACGCACTGGAAAAAAAACCACTACAAAATCCTTTAGTCGCCCACCTTTGTTATTTATAGGTAAGGGAAGATTTTTTCGAGGAGGTTCCATAAAAACCTCCGCAAGAAGGTGTTCTCCTTGTAGTAGGAAGAGGCAATCCCACTCCTCAATCTCCTCTGACTCTTCTGATTAGATATTTGCGATTGCAATGGTAGCACCGGGTTCTGCATTGATGATCCACTTTTCCTTATCTTGCTCTAAATCAAATTTCGAGCCAGGGTCCAACTCTTTTTATTTAAGATCAACCAACAATGACTGTTTTGAGTGGAATTCATTAGTGTTGTGCCATGATATTTTGTGGAACTCACACTACTTTTCAGTGTCTTTTTTTGACTTCCCATTACCCTTATTTTCCTATTGCTTGTACTAGTTGGATCTCCTTGCCATGTCCCTTGTTATGTGAGTTAGAGACACCTTTACCATGCTTTTGTTGTGGCAAATTTTCAGACCGAAACTCCTGCATATTACTCTACTTGAATTTCTACTCGATTTTGATAGCACATTAATAAGTGACTCCCAGTGAGGAGATTTCCAAGAAATCCATATATGTTTGGATGTACCTGTGTAGGTCATTGTGGTACTTCAGAACAAGGTGTCGCTTGGAGTCTCTGATACCCAACTTCGAGCACAAGGTATGGAAGATATTGGTGTACTCTGGCACAATCTGATCTCTTTCCTATCATACATTTGTCCATCTCATGTACTAGTCATCATAGTTTCCATCATGGTAGAACTTCTCTTTAAGGGCATCAACAAAGGTCGCCCAAGTGGGTTCTATCCTAAATTTTGTTGACTCATCTACGCTTTGTCTCTCCCAGTAACCTTCCCATCAATATCTGACATGGGGAAGCGCTTTAAGGAGTGCGAAGGTGATATTTTCAATGTTGATTTTTTTTTGGATAGAGTAGTAACTCTCTAACAGATTTAACCATTTCTCCAAAGCATCTGCATCTATATGGACTTCAAATAAAGGGATATCAAATTTAACTTGTATCTTGAAGGTTGTCACACCTCCAAAATGGCTACTTGGTGAAGGTGCCTCAGCCCCCATCAACAGTCATCGAAAGATATGGGAGAAGTTTCCCATCATCTCGTTCCTCTGTCATGCGAGGGATTCCTCAAGCAACATCTTGAAAGGATCTCCTACTTTGTCATCTCTATTTTCTTCTGCCATGGGAGGTTGCTTGGGATGGTGAGAGAAGTCATCCCCAAGTGAAACTAGATCGAGACCCAACTCTGTATACCTTGACCTCGTTGGGGACATGCACCGAGAAACAACAAGGAGCAGATTGCTCTGATACCACTGATATGGGTTGTATAGGGAACACTTAGAAGCAAGAAAATAAATGGATCAAACACACACAAAAATATAACATAGAGAATAATAACACAGTGAAATCCCAACTTCAATTAATGAAAAAAAATAAAAA
>ML786532.1:261080-275556 GCA_009831015.1 Picea engelmannii | reverse complement strand
TAGCCACCTTCCGATTGTAGCCGGAGAACATAGGGGGTTGTAGCCTCCTTCTAGTTGTATCCAAAGAATTGGAGAGTCGGAGCTTCCCTCAAGTTGTAGCCTGAGAAACTAGGGGGTTGGAGCCTCCTTCCAGTTGCATCTAGAAAACAAAGGAAGTTGGTGCTTCCAATGATTGTGATTCTTAAATACATATAAGAAAAAGCATTATGTGGTTTTCTCTCGTTTTGGGTTTCCACGTAAAAACATTGGTGTAATGTGCATGTGTATGATTGCTCATTTGTTCATTGTTTATTTACTCTGCAACTATTGGATGATAATGCTACATTGATATAACACTTGCATTTTATGGTTAAAAAGTATTACATTGTTCTATTATTGATTCACCCCCCCTATGAGTAATCCAATGAGACCTTCCATTCCATATAATATAAAACATTGGCATTTCTTTGAAGATGACCAACAAATCAAAAAATGATGGAAATGGTAGATCAGTTTGCTTAATGAAATATAGATTAGCAAAATCAAAATGATCCAAGATGGCTATAGGGAGAGAACCAGACTGATCAAGAATTTCATGATAGGATTGTTGGTCAGAAAAAGTTCTTATTAAAAATTATTCAAATCCCAAAGGGATTGATTCCTTTAGAAAGACTTTTTGACCAAAATGATATTCATGTTAAGTCTTCTTCAGTGCAACCACAATTGAAGGAAGTAGAAGATTGTAATATTAGATCTGAAGAAAATCTTAAATTCATCAAAATGTCTAAATATCTGCCTCATGAGTATAAACAAAAGTACATTGATGTGCTCAAAGAATATGTTGATGTTTTTGCAGGGTCTTATGAAGACCTTAAAACTTATCATATTAGTATTATACACATAAAATTACTCTGAAGCCTAGTATCAAACCTTTTAAACAAAAACTTAGACAGATAAATCCTATTTTGCTTCCCATGATTGAAAATGAAGTAAAGAAGTTATTGGATGCCAAAATCATAATCCCTCTCAGATATTCTACTTGGGTAGCTAATCTAGTTCCAATCACGAAGAAAAATGGGGAGATTAGACTTTGTGTAGATTTTCTAAATCTCAACATAGCTTCATTGAAGATAATTATCCTCTCTCGAAGATGGATCATGTTTTAGAAAAAGTTATTGGGGAAAATATGATTTCCATGATAAATGGTTATTTAGGGTACAACCAGATTGTAGTACATGATGATGATAAAGAAAAAACTGCTTTCACAACACCTTGGGGCACTTTTATGTACGATAMAATGCCTTTTGGATTACTTAATGCAGGTGCAASTTTCCAGAGACCAATGGACATTGTGTTTGTTGGTGAAAGAGATAAGTTTGTAGTTATTTATCTTGATGATCTAAMTGTGTTTTCAGATTCTGATCAAAGTCATTTGAAGCATTTAAAATGGACATTTGAAAAATGCAGGATGTATGGTCTATCATTAAACCCTAAAAAATATCACTTTGCCATGCATGAAGGAAAAATTMTTTGCCACATTAGTTCAAAGGATAGAGATAGGATTGATCCCAAAATAATTGAAGCTATTCAAACAATAAGTCTACCAAGAAACAAGAAAGAAATTTAGAGTTTCTTAGGTAAGATAAATTTCATGAGGAGGTTTATGCCTAATTTTGTTGAAATTGTGAAACTTATTACAGATATGCTTAAGAAGAATTCTAAGGTAAAGTGAACCACATAATCAAGAAATTATTTCAATTATATTAAGAAAGCTTTAGGAGAAGCTCTTGTTTTGGGAAATCTTGATTTTCTAAAGATTTTATGATTTTCTCTTTTGCATCTAAAAATACAATAGTTATTGTCATGTTACAAAAAAATAGTGAAAATATGGAGCAACCAATTGCATTCTTTAGAAAATTTCTTAGAGACTCTGAATTAAAATACAACATCCTTGAAAAACAAGCCTATGCAATGGTAAAAGCCTTAAAATCTTTTAGAACTTATGTTCTTCATTCTAAAGTCATTACATATGTGCCAAACAGCACAGTTAAAGATATCTCGGTGCAATCTGATAGTGATGGTAAGAGAGGAAAATGGTTAGCTAAAATTCAGGAATATGATTTGGAAATTAAACCAACAAAGTTGATTAAGGGCCAAGGACTAGCAAGACTATTAGCCAAATGAAATCTTAAAGTCCTTAGAATTAATCATATTTCTGAAATATCTGAAGATTCTTCTTTTATAGCAGAGGAAACTGATATTCAACAGTCCGTGAATACAATCAATGAAAATTTTTCTTCTTCCAAATGGTATCAAAATATCATCTTTTATCTATAGAACCTTCAATGTCTTCCAAATTTCACCCCACCTAAAACTAGATCATTAAAACTTAAAGCTGTTAAATATTGTATTACAAATGAACAACTTTATTGGAGAGATACACTTGGTTTCTTGTTAACTTGTCTCCTTGAATATGAAACCAAAAATATCATTGATCAATTTCATAAAGGAATATGTGGAGGTCATCATGCCTGGAGGGCTACTGCGTATAAAATCCTCAGAGCATGATATTATTGGCCTAAGCTATTTGCAGATGTAAATGCTAAGGTCAAAGCCTGCAAAGAGTGTCATTTTTTTGTTGGAAGGCAATACTTACCCTCTCTACCTCTAGTATCAGTAAAGGCCGAAGATCCATTTCAATAGTGGGGTTTGGACTTTATTAGGGAAATACATCCTCCTTCTAGTGCCCAACATAAATAGATCCTCACTGCTACATATTATTTTTCAAAATGGGTGGAGGCAATTCCTACCAAAAATGCAACTGATGCAGTAGTAAAAAATTTCCTAGAAGATAATATTTTAAGAAGATTTGGTTGTCCAAGAAAAATCATCCCAGACAATGCTCAAACTTTCAAATCTATGGCTATAATTTATTTTTGTCAAAAATATAACATCATTTTAGGACATTCAACTCCTCATTATCCACAAGGAAATGGTATTGTTGAGTCTTTAAACAAAAAATTAATGAGAATAATCAAAAAGGTTTTAGACAATAATAAAAGACAGTGCCACATTCACTTGAAATATGCTCTATGGGATAACATGATTGGTACTAAAAAATCAATAGGTACATCTCCCTTTGATTTGGTTTATCGAATGGATGTTACTTTTCCTATTAATCTTGTTTTGCTTGCTTTAAAGTTGTTTCGGGAAGTAAATGAAGAACATAATGATTTGACTAGAAGAATGAACCAGTTGGTTGAAGTACAACAAGTCAGAGATCAAGTTGATTAAAATTTCGAGGAATACCAAGACAAGATGAAAGAAGTTTTTGACAAAAAACCAAAAGAAAGAAGTTTTCTTTCGGGAGATTTGGTACTAATATGGGATGCTAGGAGAGAATACCCTGGCAAGCATGGAAAGTTTGATCCTCTATGGTTTGAACCACTCAAAATTGTAGCCATTGGAGGATTTAATTCCTTTTCTTTACAAAATTTGGATGGAGAAATTCTAAGGTCTCTTGTCAACAAGAGATATTTGAAGCATTTTATTCAATATTTTAGTTTTCATTTTATTTTTATTTTCCATTATAAATATCAGTTTGTATTGGATTGACATTGGCAATTTATTTTCAGTTTTGGTCTTGGTTGAATTAAGAACTCATTATATAAATTTTGATTTAATTAAGGTTTTTGTGAGTTATTTATTCTTTAAATTTTTTCAGAAATTTGAAAAGTTTAAGTTTTGTTTGATTGTGAAAATTGGTTTAATTTTTCAGTCAAAATGAATGAAATTAAGTAACTGTTAGGTTGCTAATTGTATATAATTAAGCTCAAATTTGTGTATTTCTTTTTAGTTTGCTAGGTTTTAAACTTAAATAAAGAGGGCTCAAACCATTTTTCACTCACCTTTATTATTGATCTGTATAGAAATAGTGGAATTAGTTGATAGGCGAACTTTAACATGTCGTTTTTACAAGTATGGTGAAAATATTATTTGATTCTTTATCTTTAATGAAATGACATGTTTAGGGTAATCTCTTTGAAATTTTGTGCTTTTATATTAAAAGATAACTGATATTCTTCTCGAGAAAGTAAATGAAATAAATATATATTTATCTTCTCATAGGAAAAGATATAGTTAGTTTTGAGGAGTTATTTATCTCAGGGTTATCTTACCTTGTAGTTAGTTCTACATTATCATTTACTTTTAATAGTCATCATCCTAGAGTGTTTTAAAACACATTGATTTCCCCCATCCTACAACAATAAGTAAAGTATTAAAGATAGATGGTGAAAGGAAATTCAGAAAATTGATTGCCCCCATCTTGTCCAAAATGACATGATGAAAGGAAATTCATTATATGATTTCCCTCATCTCAAACTAAAAGTTAAAAATAGTGGGATGGTGAAATTTAATTCATGATTGGGGAATGTAAACACCTTCACTGGGGCTATGGACGCCTGGATGGCAGTGAAGCAATGTCTGTGATGACTATCATGAGTTTTAACTACACTTCTTTATAAACCATGTTATTAATCCTTTTCAAAATTCTATGTATTGTATCCAAATGAGTTCTTATTAAAAAATGAATGAAATGGTTGTAATCTTGAGAAACGACAATTATCAGTTTAACCTTTAATATCTTAGCCTTACTTTGATAATTACCTTAGACAGTGCATGTGTAAACTTTGATAGAGGAATTCTTCATTAGCCTGCTTGAAATTTAGAATACAACATGGTTTAAGGTTATATTGTCAATAGTTCTAATGATTTTGATATGAGATTTACATTTAACAAGTGAAAAATGTGTTTTTATTTTCATGAACAAGTTTTAGTTTTAAGTTTGCAAAATAATGACTCCATGGCCCAATAAAAGGCATTAGGTCTATTGTTCTTAGCGCCTCACAAGGATCCATTATCCCCAAATGGAGCCTAATGTTGTTACAATTTTAGAATTTGTAAATAGAAAAATATCAAATTATGATTTATCAGTTGTCATAAATAACGTTTTGATGAGAGATTTCTAATTTGCATCCAAAAAGGAACTGACATGATGGTTTTTAATAATTATTATTATCATGTAAGTCCTTTCAAAAGGAAATCATTATTAGAAAATCCTTTCACAGTAAATAAAATGGTAAGTCAATCAAATCACATATCTAATTTTCAGGGAATTATCTCAGTAAAGATTTTAAGACATATTTAAAAGGTCTCGTATCTAATTGCAATGATTGATAACAATAATTTATGTTCTATTTATATAGAATGAAACTCAGAAGATCATTGTAGTTTTTATGTGCCCTGTTAATTAACCTTTATGAGTTTCTTTACTGCAAGCTCCACAACATTTTTGTTGTAAGATCCTGAGGAATTGTTGTAAAGAAGCTTATGATGGCTAATTTAGATCGAGAAATCTCTGTTTGTGTAGTGACCACTGAACGACTCTTTGTTGTAAATATTTGTATATATTTCTTAATTTCTTTTTACTATAGGTTTCTTTTTGTTATAATTGTCTATTTTAGCTTTTATGAAGGATAATTATTATTTTCACTAGCAGTGAATATAATTTCAAGATTTTACATGTTTAACTTGTACATGTTTTGTTTTCGGGGTGAAATTAAGTCTATAATAGCTTTGAAAATATTGATTGTATTGTTTATTTGATTAAAGTGTTTAGTATTTGATCAGGAAATCTTTGAAGTGTTGGTTTTGCAGAGTCCTAATGGACAAATTTAATTCAGAAAACCTGACGGATTTGCTCTCATCTGACCGTCGAACGTTGTGAGAAATCAACGGCCAACGAAATTTCGGGACTGTAAAGTTGCACGTTAATTTGATTCCATTCATGGTTCCATTTCGGATTTCAGGATGATGGTGTTCTTGTTTATTTAAATATCTCGAAGACTGAAATCCAAAGAGTCACAGTTACATTTTAAGGGTTATGTTTCCTTTCATCATAATTCTATCACAGAAAGTTCCTTGTCAGGCTTCGAGATGGTTTTCTTTAAGTTCTTCAGATCTCTTACATTCTGAAATCCAATATCCGACAATTAAGTTAATATGCAATTAACTCATAATCAAGGTTTAAATAACCTTTATTAATCCCTAATCTTGTTTTAATTCATTATCATATGTTTGTCAACGTGTCCTATGCCACCTAACATTAGTGCCTTGTGGTGACACATGAAATTCATTTTTAGCATTTCTAGACTCATAATACACTTATCTTTGGATGACATGTGTCATATGTACTTTGAGTCCCATGTTATCATATGTGACATCATTCTGCCACATCATCATTGGGTTCTAGGTTCTTGGGATGTTTTATTTCTTCTCCCAACATCTCGAAGCCCGATGATTAAAAATTAAATAGGGATTATATTGATAAAAAATTATTATCATTAATTATTTATAATTATGATGTCATACCGAAATCTTTGCTTTCGATATGTTTGACCTTTCTCATATGATAAACCCGAAGCCCAAGGAGCCGACAATTAAGGTTTATGGTGGTCATTAAAGGTAATTAATCTGTATTTTGGGCAAATAGTGCACCGTTGAGTAATCAATGTGCCATCTTTAATTGATTAAACTATGTCATTTGCATGTGAAATAGTTAATTCCATAATAACGAAGATTGAATTTTCATTTTCAAACTGATTTCAATTTCCATTCGCCCTTGAATTCACACTCATAACATCTTTGTTTGTAGAGAGAACAGTTGTTAAACCAGAATTCTTGGCACCACGAAAAGGAAATAAACTAACGCATGTGGAGGAGTCGAACCCAAATTTTGATATTTTGTCGGATACCACTGCCAGACTTACATACAATACTAAGACGTGGGCGTAGGTGTACATGATTTTTGAATTTTAGGAGTCTCTAGCTTCAAAAGATGAAAGGGATGAAGAATATGTACCGCCAAATGACTATAAGAACGTCGTTCAATCAATATTGCACAAAACTGCACCAAGGCCAAGACTGTTACCTTATACAGACATGGTTTGATGGGATTTAGAGCATGTTGATTTACCAGGACCATTTATAATCATCAACAAGTTATTGTTGGATCCTTCAAGCCAGATGATTTTCGAGTAATGTATAAACTCTCAAAAAACCCAAAGTATACATATAATGCTCAATTCGTTCAGGTATTTAAAGAGAAAGAATGCACTCAATATGATGTAAACATGCATGATATTGTTAGAGAATGGTGGGGCGACAAAAGCAAATTCAAGGTAGATAGCCATGGTATATATTCTACTTCCTCTTGTGATGCACATGTTATGTACACGACCATGATGTTATGTAGGCTATTTGGTAAGAAGGATCCTGCACATTTTAGTGTAGAATGGGTCCCAATCATGCATGAGGTTGTAGAGGGTTTTTCTTTCAATTGGGAAAAATTGTTGTCAGATAATTTGACAAAGAATATTGAAAACTATAAAACCCTACAATCAAAAGGAGAACATACTCCCTTTTAAATTTCTGTGTATAACTTAGATTCCATGTGTTTAAAAAATCATTTCCCTCTCATGAATTGGAATTAGTCACCAAATTCATCTGATCCTATTCATATTTATCATGACAAGTTATGGGAAGAAAATGCAAAATAACACTTTTATGAGATATGTCATAATTTCATTGTTCCAATTCATGAAGTGTTATATGGCTATCCTCCTCCTCGGATTTATTGCCAGATCAATAAAAACCTAAACAAGATTGTAAACTAGTACATTGAAGAATTTTTTTCCTATACCAGGGTCTTTGCTTGTTATACATCCCCTAAAGCATTACCAAGATTCCTACCTGACATATTAGTCTGCAGTGAAGTGGCTTGTCAAAAATTTGGTACAAGGATAGCTAAGGAGTTAAATAATACACAGAAAATAGTATGACCACCTTATCCTATTCATGTTGGTATCTATACTCTATTGGATTTTGGGCATGCTAGAGTTGAAGACCAATATTTAGAAGACATCAACCTGTCTTCTATAGAGTTTAAAATGCATGACCCAATTAAAGTGGTTGAAAATCATTGTGTTCAAATTGCAGCAAAGAAGTATTTGCATGAAGATTCTACTTATGGTGATATTTTCAAAAATGTCACTTATTATGATCAGGTTTTGGATTGAATTCAAATACTTTCTGAACAAGAACGTTCATAGTTTTAAAAGTTTCAAAGCCATAGAAGAATTTGTTTTCCAGGTATTATTCAACAACTAAACTCTGGAGAAACATTTGGTGATATAACAAAGGAACATATTCCTACTCACAATGGAAACCTAGTTGAAGACTTGTCACAAGGTTCAAATCCTAAAGAGCAGAGCCAAACTAATACAAGTGCAAAAACATCAACATCATCGAAAGAGCCAACTAATGATCCATCAGAGGTAGAACAATCCAAGGCTTAGAATGAAAGGAGTTTTACAGAGCAATGGGCCATATTTACACAAATGTTTCAACAACACAATAAACCTACTACTGAGACAACGGTACCTGAGAATACTTCTCCATCAATTATTTATGGCATTAATACTCCTATAAATAGTATTCAATCTTAGGATAAGTGTAGTGCTATTGGATCTCCTATCTTATCAATGACTCCTACAACTTCTATTTCTAGAGCACAAGGTTCTGAAGTAGCTTATGTTAATGACTTAACCCCTATAGAACCAGAGGAGATGCCTCCTGCAAATTTTTTCTTCGACAAGAAAATAAAAGATATTGTTCAGGGAAAAATTTAGAAAAAAGATGGTTCAATGGAAATGAGGAAAAGGATCATATATGATGGACAAGGGAAAAATAATCAAGAATTTGCAAAGAATATGGCGGAGACTTTAGGGGGTTTTGCAACAGCAAATCAATGGTCAATAAATGTTTTGAATACGTATCATGATGAGAGGGATTATCAAATTAGTCAGCTACAAGAAATACTAAAGCAGAAAGATGTCGATATTGAAAAGCAAGTCAGTTCTAGGGTAACTCAAGTTCAACAAAAATGTCAACAACAAATGAAAGAATTGGTGGAAAAGTTGAAGAGAGAGGGTTATCAAATACAATAAACGTTGAAGGACACTATTTCTCAAAAAGAAGAATAGATTAATCAATTGCAAACACGGGTTAAAAATGTTCTTATAGATGTTCCTTCTTTCCAGAAACAGGCTTTGGAGATTAATAATGAACTGAAATTAGCTCGGGAAAGCTCCTGTAAAAACTTGGAAATAATTTAGAAGAAATATCTTATCATCAATGATTCATTGAAATTTATTTCTGATAGAGAAAAAGAGTTAGTATCAGCTCAACACAAATTTCAAGAATTTTTGTCTTGGAAGCATAATGTTACTATACATGGCATTGTTCAATTCCCAAAATTAGAACAATTAAGAGGAGAAATGGCACCGAAAAAATGGGAATTCAATTTGGAGGAAAGAAAAAGATTGGCCAGGGAGGTAAAAGTTGCATGTATAAATTCCTTATTAGCAGTAGATGTTGAAATAAATGAAATTGACCTTGGGGATTTCCATTCTTTCATTGAAACAATAAATGTAAAGGAAAAGATGAGTAATTTGGAGAAGAGCAGAGAAAAGAATAAATAAATGATCATGCAGGTGAATCAGATAAATTTTCAACTTTTAAATCAATCCTTCGTGGAACAAAGTTTACAGTGTCAAAATACCAAGCAATTTGCACTCAGAATTCAACATATTTACCTTTGGTCCATAGAAAAGTTTACAGCTTTGAATTTAATGCATGTTTGGAGATTCCTAAATTCATAGTTGTATTATTAAAAATACATGCTTAGTGCAAGGATCGGCTAGAAACACAAGTGTCTACAAGCAAGCAAATGGGAGACAAGTCATGAAATGACCAACAAAGAAATTTCTAGAGATTGGGCAGATGTACAAATCATGTTGCTTCGTAATATTTAGTTTCGAGAATCAAGATAGAATTAGCAAAGTTTTAGGGGGTTTTCCCATTTTGATGTAATTATTTTTATTTTAGTACTAGTGAGTTGTATAGAGGCTAGAAACTCGGGTTCTAGCCATTTTTTTGGTTACAGAAAGAATTGTATAAATATATACATGTGGTAAATGAAAAGGACTTTTTGGCTTTAGATGTAAGTGGAGACTTTTAAAATAAAAATATTTTTCATAAATAAGAGAGATTATGAGATCTGGTTTACTAAATTGTGTTATTTCGTGTGATTTGTTTCATATGTTGTCCACTCATGCTACAACTTCAGTTAAACTCATTTATGTTGTAAGTATTGCAATTCAGTATTACTTTTGTTGCAATAACTTTAAAGCATCAATCATTGTATGGTATTTCCTTTATTTTACTATGAGTAAAACAAGTCATGTATTTCGATTTGCAATTGCTCATATTAAAACACAATATCAAATGAATTTTGTGTTTTTCTTCTTCTATTGAAGGGAAAATCAGACTTATCAACCTTGGATACATGGTTCTCTTTTCAATTTTGTTTATCCTTATTCTGCCATCTCTACCTATGATTTAAAATTGATTTAGTTAATCAGATCACGCCTTTCTTTTTTTGTCTTTGAGTTATTGAAGTTTTCATTTATATTTAAGGTCAAAAGGATTTATAAAGTCAAAATTTATTTATTCTGAGATGCTTTGACATTGTTTGTGGAGCCACAAACAATCTCAGGATTAACACAATTTATGGGAAAACTTAATTATTGTTAAACTATTTTCTTTTATGGATCTTTTCATGTGCTATTTACCTATAAAAATACAATATAGGACTAAAACTATCGGGTCAGACAATTATGGGTTCGAACATCTTCTCTTAAGAATAGTTAGCATGTGTAATTCTTAGCAAGATAAGATTTCGGATTTTGAGCTTGCAATTCTATCACCCATAAAGGTTGTGATTGCATGTAGTTTCCCTGAAATATTTTGAGCTTCGTATTACATGACCTAGAATTTTCAATTAGTCTAAAGTCACTCCAATGTATCCTCTCATGAGCCTATTGTTTATTAGTCTTATAGATAAATTGTCTCAACACCCAAAAAGAAAATGTGATTGTTTGAATCTAGCTGGAATTTTTATGAGGCTTGAATTCTCTACTACAGTTTTGAAACTACATTGACTTTGTTGCCCCATTAAAGTTTAGACTCAATACCTCATGTGCATAAAACCTCAACTTCTAAGTGACATTGAAAACTGTGGATTCTATAAAAATGATGTTTCTTGTAATGTTCCTGACTTGGCTAGTCTAGGAAACATTGCTAATGTGTGTGTAGGATTAATCGTTTACAGCATATAAATGATCATACAAATAATAAATGCGACAAAGGACTGCAAAGTTTATATTATGATATCTATGTGGATTACGAAATGGTCGAATGTGGTTGAATAAACTGACAATACTCGACTAGATCAACAGACAACGGATCTTATCCCAAATACAAATAAGCAACTAAAAGATAATACCCAGAATATGGGAGCACTGCGGAATCATTGGATGCGCTGGGACTATGGCAGCTCTGACGGTAACTGCTGGAAGTCTGGAAAGTTCGCCCTGGGAGCTATACTTCTCGGAATGGCCTGGAAACTATCCCAAATGATGTGCCCTGCTCTAGTCCTCAGTACTAGTAACTGTTGGACCCTTTTTTTGGTGAGTTTAGACCCCGGATGGATCCCCCTGGGGGAATGCACCCCTCTTTCACTGGAAAAATATGTCCTAGTGATTCCACCGTTGGAATTGGATGAGACGTGTCTCAAAATGACCCCCTTGGTCTACTGGGAAATGGGTCGGAAGGGTTTCCCTGAATATGGCCTGATGCTCACTCTGGAACTCCAAATTTATCCGCCAAATGTGTCGCACGTCCAAGTCTAGAAAATGCGCTCTAGTTGATTCCACCGTCATAATCTGATGAGGAACCAGGAAACAGATGCGCTTTGCCTTCCTCTCAAATGGGTCGAAGGGAAATCTTGGAATTCTCCCTAGATGGGATAAGTCGACTAAAAACCCTCTCCGAAGTTGCACCCTCACTCTGGATGATTGTGCCCTTGTTGTTGAACACTGTGTAACTATTGTTGAAGAATGATGGAAGACCTTAATGATCTTCTCGGTGACTAGGGTGTGTCTCTCAACACCGAAATCAGCCAACTTGTGTCTTCCTCCTAGAATCCACTAAACTATCTCTCCTGAGATGCGCCTCTTCTCCTCAATGACAAGTCATAATCTGCATAATGATGAATTAGGTCGCTGACCATTCCTTTATAGCTTTCCAAAACCCTAAATCCTTGTTGAAACCCTAATTCACTGTTCACTTCCAAAACCCTAAATCACTATTGAAACCCTAATTCACTGTTGACTTCTATTTTTATCTCATAATGACTTAAAAGCGCTTTTAACCCTTTTTAGCTCAATGTCACTTTCCGTATATAACACATGTGACTGGAGTGACCTCTAGTAACCATGTTTACCCCTTTTTTGGCCCTGGATATAGTCTAACGAGGCGGTTTAGACCATTAAGCCTACTCTTTGAAGCTACTATTTGGAAAGGGACATTACAGTCCTCCCTTCCCGAAATTGCTTGTCCTCAAGCAATACCATTCCAGGGTGTTGCAACACCTGTTTTCTCTCCCAAGTAGCATCCTCTACTGGAAGTCCTCTCCATCTGATAAAACACTCTCTGATGACCCTGCTCCTCAATTTCCACTCCCGAAACTCCAACACCTCCTTCGGAACCAACTCCAACTGTCCCTCCTCATCTAATGGCATAAGTTTCTCTGATGTGCTAATGAATTTTCCTACTGCCATTTTGAGGAAAGATATGTGGAACACGTTATGAATCTTTCTCCCCTCTCGAAGCTCTAACTCAAAAGCAACCTCTCCTACTCGTCGCATGATCCTATAAGGACCATAAAATCTGGGCTTGAGCTTCTCGGCCCCACTCTTCTTCAGATATGACTGTCTGTAAGGTTGGAGTCTCAAGAAAACTAAATCCCCAACCTCAAAGTTGTGCTCTATCATGTGCTTGTCTGCACTCATCTTCTGTCAGTTATGTGTCGTCTACAGGTTCTCTTTCAGGCAACTTGAGAATCTCCTAACTCTCTATGATACAATCCTTGGCCTTGGGAGATTTGCTCTCCCCGAAAACCAAGTCTACCAAAGTGGGAGCATCATATCCGTATAATGCGCAGAAGGGTGTCATACCAATGGACATGTGGAAAGTGGTGTTGTAGCAATGATCTCCTAGATGTAGCCACTTAACCCATGTTTTCTGTTGTCCACCTACATAGTTACTCAAATATCCTTCAACCCACTTGTTAACAATCTCGGTCTACCCATCTATCTGAGGGTGATAGTTGGTGCTAGGTGTCAGCTCTGTCCCCACCAACCAAAATAACTCTCTCTAGAATGTCCCCATGAACCGACTGTCCCTGTCACTGACGATGTTCCTCGGCAACCCATGAAGTTTGAAGACCTCCTTGAAGAATAGCTTGGCTACCTGAACTGCATTGTACTATGTTGGTATGGTGTAGAAGTGAGCAAACTTGGTCAATCTATCGACCACTACATAGATACAGTCCTTACCTTGGACCTTGGGTAGGCCTGTGATGAAGTCCATCGATATACTCTCCCATTTCTGCTCTAGAATGGGGAGTGGCTGAAGTAGCCCTGCTCAAAGAGCATGCTATGACTTGTTCTACTGGCAAGTCATACACTCACTGAAGTGTCTCATAACATCATGTTTGAGGCCCTTCCATAAGAACCTCTCCCTGATCTGTCTGTAGGTTTTGAAGAACCCATGATGGCCTGCTAGTGGTGAATCATGAACTGTTGTGAGGATATTCTTCTTGAGCGCCAAATCTAGCACCAAGTAGACTCTATCTTTGTAGAATATGACATTGTAAATGACCCTATACCTGTCATCCTATATCTGTCCATCCATCACCTCACAAGCGAATTTGTTCTTGGAATATTCCACTAACAAGTGGGATTTCCAATCTGTTGAAATCTCCATCAAAGAACAAGTCACAAGTCTCCTCGATAGTGCATCATCCACAATGTTCTTCCTCCCCTTGACATGCTCTATGTCGAAGTCGAATGCATCTACCTTCATCACTCATTTCTTTTGGCGCTCACTGAGGTCCTTCTGCTCAAGGAAATACTTCAAGCTATTGTGATCCGTCATGACCATGAATTTGTTACCCACCAAATATTGTCTGAATTTGGTCAAGCCATGCATGATTTCCAACATATCCTTGTCATAAATGGAGTACAATCTCTCGAGCTGACTGAGCTCCCTGCTCTCGAATACAATGGGGTGTCCTCCCTGCATCAAAACTATGTCAATACCCTTGCTAGATGCATCACACTCTAGTACAAATGGCAAGGTGAAGTCTAGTAATTCCAATACTAGACAAGTGCTCATCACTTCCTTCATGTGATCAAAGGATTTCCATGATTCCTCAGTCCAAATGAAAGCCCCATGCTTGGTAAGATCCGTC
>ML786532.1:236377-255354 GCA_009831015.1 Picea engelmannii | reverse complement strand
ATGGCATCCTGCAAGGTGGGAGGCCTGTATTCCTTCACCCATCCTCTCAAAGGCTCGGTGAGTCCCTCTGTGAATAGAATAATCAACCTGGGCTCTAATATATCTGCCACAGCCATGGCTACCCGCTGAAACTCTGTGATGAATGCCTCTATTGTGCCAATTTGTCTGAACTGGGCTAGATCCCTGAAGTGGATCTCGGGATCCCTCCTATCAAACCTGTCCATGAGCCTCTATGTTAACTCCCTATAGGAAGTGATACGACTGTGACCCAATGTCACCAATCCATAATACCACCGCTCATGTGCCTCACCCTCCAAGTGTAAGGTCACAAAACTGATGGCCTCTGTCTCGGTCATCTGGTTGAGCTTATAGTATGTGTCTAGCTTCTGTACCCAAGCTCTGGTAGTACATTTGGCGATTCGTCAAAAGAAGGTATGGTGAGTTTACAAACTTTTCGAATGAAATCCATGTTATGCCCCTGCTGTTGTTGTGGTCCTCCTCTCTATAGCTCTCTGGGGCGGTTCTTGAGTCTGAGTCCATAGTACTCGACTGAGGTCATGTCCTGATGGAAGTCACAACCCAATGTTGTGTACTCCCTCCTATACTCTGTGATTTCCTCTGCATGAGTGGGTGGCCTCTGTGCTATCGGTGGTGGTGTTGCTACTGGGGGTGCCCTCTGGAAACTGGGAAACAAGGGTTTGGGAATCCTACTCGCAAGTTGTATGTGTGAGAGGGTGACTATGGTCTACTGCCTGCTCCTGAGTTCCCTTGTGCTGGATGTGGGACTTGTGTGTCTAGGGTGCCCACTCTAGCCAATCTATCAACCACCTATGCCAAGGACTGAGACATGGTTCGTTGACTAGCTAACATATTGTTGATAACCTGCATGAAAGTTGTCTCTGGGTCTACGGGGGCCTTGCCACTGCCCTCTAGTCGCTCATATCTATCTCCTAGCATCCTCTATGCCTCACTCTCAGACTCATGCTCTACCCTTCTCTCTGCTTCTCTGTGTGCCTCTTCCTCTTTCTCTGTGCTGGGAGGAAAAGGGGGAATTTCAGGCCTATGCCTTCTTTCATTATGCCTATTGTAAGTGACATATTCGTCACCTACGTGTTCACGACCCTCTGGGTCTTCTACTACACTCATTGTCTTTAGTCACGGGCTGGCAGGACTAAAGATTTGATACCACTGTAATGTTCCTGACTTGGCTAGTCTAGGAAACGTTGCTAATGTGTGTGTAGGATTAATCGTTTACAGCATATAAATGATCATTCAAATAATAAATGCGACAAAGGACTACAAAGTTTGTATTATGATATCTCTATGGATTACAAAATGGTCGAATGTGGCTGAATAAACTGACAATACTCGACTAGAACAATAGATAAAGGATCTTAGCCGGAATACAAATAACAAAACTAAAAGATAATACCCGGAATATGGGAGCACTGCGGAATCAATGGATGCACTGGGACTATGGCAGCTTTGACGGTAACTGCTAGAAGTCTGAAAAGTTTTCCCTAGGAGCTATACTTCTTGGAATGGCCTAGAAACTATCCCAACTGATGTGCCCTGCTCTAGTCCTCAGTACTGGTAACTGTCGGACCCTTCTGCTGGTGATTTTGGACCCCAGATGGATCCCCCTGGGGGAATGCGCCCCTCTTTCTCTGGCAAAATGCGTCCTAGTGATTCCACCATCGGAATCGGATGAGATGTGTCTCAAAATGACCGCCTTGGTCTACTGGGAAATCGGTCGGAAGGGTTTCCGTGAATATGGCCTGATGCTCTCTCTGGAACCCCAAATGTGTCGCACGTCCAAGTCTGGAAAATGCCACCATCAGAATCTGATGAGGAACAATCAAAAGATGCGCCTTGCCTTCCTCTAAAATGGGTCGGAGGGAAATCTCAGAATTCTCCCTGGATGGGATAAGTCGACTAAAAACCCTCTCAGAAGTTGCGCCCTCACTCTGGATGAATGCACACTTGCTGTTGAACACTATGTAACTACTGCTGAAGAATGATGGAAGACCTGAATGATCTTCCCAGTGACTAGGGTGTGTCTCTCAACACCGAAATCAACCAACTGGTTTCTTCCTCATGGAATCCACTAAACTGTCTCTCTTGAGATGCGCCTCTTCTCCTCAATGACAAGTCATAATATTCATAATGATGAATTAGGTTGTTGACCCTTCCTTTATAGCTTTCCAAAACCCTAAATCCCTGTTGAAACCCTAATTCAATGTTGACTTCCAAAACCCTAAATCACTGTTGAAACCCTAATTCACTATTGACTTCTATTTTTAGCTCATAATGACTTAAAAGCGTCTTTAACCCTTTTTAGCTCAATGTCACTTTTTGAATATAACACCTGTGACTGAAGTGACCTCTAGTAACCCTGTTTACCCCTTTTCTGGCCTTGGCTATATTCTAACGGGGCGGTTTAGACCATTAAGCCTCCTCTCTGGAGCTCCTATTTGGAAAGGGACATTACATTTCCATGCTCAATGAAGAAGAATGTTGTGTATAAGAAATAAGGGACTCCCATGTGCATCAAGAATACCCATAAGCTTTTTGGAAAAGTTATAAAGCATGGCCATGATAGGGAAGAACATGATTAGTGAGGTAAAGTAATGGGGTCATTGAGGCATGTCATGAAGATGAAGCTACCAAAGGTTGTGATGATGAGGCTGTAGAATGGGGAAAAGGTAATGAACAAGATAGGAAAACATGTCCTCAATTAATGAAACACAGGACGAGGGTTTACAATCCCACACAATTAATTATTTGAAGGTTGAGCATTGATTTACGCTCCTACTTTCACTCTTGATTCAAAGGGAAAGAATACAAGTAAATGTATGGGTTGCAGCTCGCTTGGCCTAAAACCTATTTCGATCACATCTTGTTATACTTCCAGTTTGGGGAAGGGCAATTATAACCATCATTAGATTTGATTATATATCAAGCTCTTCATATTTACATCAAAACTAGTTATTAAAATCCAAGCATATAGTTAAAAAGAGAAAATACAATATAATATCAGAGATTTAACTTCAAAGGCAGTGAGGCCTGCGGGATATGGATTGAAACATGGTAAACCCATGCACTACTTTGAAATATTTCTAACATAATCTCCAATTTTTACTCACAATGACTCTCGTTGCTTTTGATATAGAGATGTGTTCAATTTCTTTGAAACTTCTATCATCTAAACGGGTTCACACGAGCCTGGTTGCAATATATGATCAGTAAGGAAATAAGCTTCACCTAGAACAAGTTAAAAGACTCAAATTTGTATGCGTGCATGTAATCAATTACCTTTGAAATATGTAGTCAAAGATGAGGACTATGGTGTGAACAAACTGAGAGGTTTCCAAGGTAGCAGTGTAGTAATGCTCTAATTTGAGATTCATTTTCATTTATAAAGTGTAATTCGAGTTTCATGCAATTGTAATAGATTAGAGTGGTATCTAGATTAGCGATGAATTAATATCCATAAGACACCAGATTGGTTATTGTAAGAAAAAACTTCAAAACATATGAAAATGGGTCAATTTTCCAAAGAGGTTATGTCAGATGAAAGTTTATGAATTAAAGTGGTTTCTCATTGGTCATTTTTTTAAGAAAATAATATCCTCAATTTAATGCAATTTACGCAGAGTGACTCAAGCTCTTGTTCCCAAATAGTTAAATTATAGGTATTTATTTTCTCTGACATTCTTTAGAGATGCAATGTTGTTCATTATGTTGGTAAGAATTATGACATGATAATGACTACACAGGGCTAAGAAAGCTAAGTTGTGTATTTGTTGTTTAGAATCTAGATACAGTGTGTGAGTTACTATTCTAAAAAACACCCATTGGATAGCTTATGGTTTGATAAGTTTAATTTTGTTTATGAACTAAACTTTGCTTTGTTACATAAACTAGTGGATCTAGATTAGTGCTTACAACCATGTAATGCAACTAGAAATCAATGCTTAGTAATGAAGTAATACCAACAAATGATCTTAGAAGCAAATTTTATCAAGTGAGGGAAATTATAAAACTAATCTCTTTTGTGTCTTTATATTTATTAAGATGTATTAATATCATGGGGTTGTTACATATGGTATCAGAGCGAGCTTACAACACTCGAGGCTATATGGGATCAAAATATGATTGATGTTATTATATTTTGGAAAATATAACATTTTTATTTTATTTATCTAACATCGTTTTCACAGAGAAAGAGAAAGACATTATACAAACATCGTGGAATATGCACCACACATCTAAGAAACTAAGACTAATGAGAGTAGAGAGACTCTTCCAGACATGGTAGAGAGTGTGAGAATTTTGAAAGTAGATAATGAGAATATTATCAAAGCCCAAGAAGAATAGAGGGAACTGAATGTTGTTTTGTTACAAAGCTTGATTGAGATTTAGAAAAACATGCAACAAGGACATATATCAAGTAACATTGGTAAAAGTCCTGCAAGAAAGAGGTGTGTTAACAACAAGACTCGAGACTTTGGTGATGATACCTATACAACATCAAATTATTCAAGCCGAAATATAGCTACCTCTAATGAATCCATCAATAATGGATCAAAATATGTTTCTAAGCATAAGAAGAAGAAAATTTCCAAAGACTAGTTACAAGGGGAGTTCCAAAAGATACAATCGCCTACCTTTAATGGTGAGGTGAAGTCTGGTAAAGAAGTTGAGGCATGGATTCTTGGAATGAGAAAGTATCTTCAAGTACGTGATTACTCTGGCAACATCAGGGCTAGAGTGGCTACTTACAATATGAACAACAGTGCATCTATCTGGTGGGACAATCTCGAGAATGTAAATAAAATCGGTGAAAGGAAAACCATATGGAAACTCTTTAAAAAGTACTTCCATCAAAAGTACCTATTAGAGAGGTATTATGATGGAAAAATCAAGGAATTTCATGAAATAAAATTGAGTCAATCAACTATGGATGACTATGCAAGTAAATATCTAGAACTTTTAAGGTATGTTCCGTATATCAAAGATGAAAAAGTGAAAATTCAATATTTCTTTAGTGGATTGCCCCAATCTTATAGAGACGAGATTGAATTTGATGAACCTAAGACTCTTGGTGATACATTAAGAAAGGCTAAGTACTATTATGAACAAATCATGAATAAACAAGAATTCAACAAGATTTGGAAGGAAAAGAAGAAGGGTAAGTTTGAGAAAAGAAAGAAAGGATTTAAGCCTCTGCAGTATAAGAACCAATCAAGAAGTTTTAAACCAAACTATCCAGCATGAAGCTGCTTCCAACAGAATTTTCCATCTCAAAGTGGAGCCAAACTGGCAAAGTTAGTAGCATGAAATCCAAGGGAGCCTTGGAAAGGGCCTCTCAAGTGTTGTGGATGCGTAAAAGAGCATTTACTCAGGGACTATCCTCATAGGCAGGAAACTAAGAAGACTACCTACCCTATACAAGAAGCTGCAATACTGAATCACGTAGAAAACATTGTTCCTAAAATATACACTACATTAGAGGATCAAGAAGCAGACCACCAAGCATCAGTGGTGGAAGTTGATGGTAAGATTGCTAAGAAAGTTATTTCTATTTTAATTGACCAAGGATCTAGTCATAAGTGTTGTACCTAAGATTGTTTAGACATGTATTCTTTAGAAAGGCAAGCAAAATAAATCTTGGTTAGTTCAGTTGACTACATGAGTTAAGAGAAAGGTCGGTGAATTGATAGAAGATTTCCTAGTGGAAATGAATGGATTGCTCATAATGGTGAAGTTGAATATTTTACCTTTGGGTTCGTATGATGCCTTAATTGGCATGGATTGGTTAACAGCAAATAAAGTAAATTTGGACTACTACAATAATACCTTTGAATGCATATATGATGAAGGGATTCCAAGTTTAGTGAAAGGAACTCCAAGAACCATCTCTATTAGACATATTTTAGTCTTACAACTAAAAAGAATTTTCAGAAAAGTTTGCCAATTATATGCAATTCATGTATTGGAAACAATAGAAAACAAAGAATCAACATTCGAAGACTATCCAATACTCCAAGAATTTAAAGATTTTTTTCCAGAGGAGATACAAGTTTAGCTCCTAAAAGAGATATTGATTTTTCAATTAATCTTATTCCTAGTTCTGCACCTATATTAAGAGCTTCGTATAGAATGAGTACACTTGATTTGATGGAACTGAAAATGCAACTACAAGATTTGTTAGACAAAGAGTATATTACACCAAGCATGTCTCCTTAGGGAGCACTTGTACTATTTGTGAAGAAAAATGATGTTACTCTTAGACTGTGCATTGACTACAGAGAGTTGAACAAAGTGACTGAAAAAAAGTACCCTTTACTCCGAATCAAAGATCTGTTCGTTCAGGTACAAGGAGAAAAGGTATTTTTCAAAGATTGACTTGAGATCACAATATCATCAAGTCAGGATTAAAGATAAGGATATTCATAAGATGAATTTTTAGAACAAGGTATAGTCATTATGAGTTCATGGAGGTACCATTTGGAACCACCAATGCACCGACTAGATTCATGTGTCTCGTGAACAACGTTTTCAACAAATATATGGATAAGTTTGTATTGGTCTTTATCAATGACATACTTGTCTACTCTAAATCAAAAGAAGAACATGAGGAGCATCTTAGATTGGTTTTGTAGAAACTAAGAGAACATTAGTTGTATGCCAAGTTCAGTAAATGTGATTTCAATCAAAGGTAGATACAATATTTGGGATACATGATATCGGATAAGGGAATATCAATTGATCCAGAAAAAATCAAGGCCATTCTGAACTGGACCACTCTAAAGAATGTAACAGATGTAAGGTCAATTATGGGATTGGAAGGATACTACAGAAGATTCATAGAGGGATTTTCAAAAATTGACCATCCCATAACCTCTTTGCAAAAGAAAGAAGTAAATTTTAAATGGTCTACTAAATGTGAAGAAAGTTTTCAACAGTTGAATCATTTTCTAATTAGTGCACTAGTACTAAAGATTGTTCATCCAAAAAAGACTTCATAGTGTGCACAGATACATGTAAGGAAGGACTAGGTGGAGTTTTGATGCAAGAAAAGCACATGGTAAGTTATGAATCCAGAAAATTGAAGGAGCATGAAAGGAATTATGTTACCCATGACATGGAACTTGAAACCATAATACATGCATTAAAGATGTGGCGACACTCCCTGATTGGTAGAAAAAATGATTTGTTGACTAACCATAGTGGATTAAAACATTTTTTCAATCAGTCTCACTTGAATGCTAGATAGGCTAGATGGTTATCATTTATCAACGAATATGATGTTGAAATCAAACACATAAAGGGCAACGATAACAAGGTAGCAGATGTACTCAGCAAGAGTATGCAGGTTACGATTTTGAAATCAAACACATAAAGGGAAAGGATAACAAGGTAGCATATGCACTCAGCAGGAGTATGCAAGTTATACACTTAGTATCTATCAACATTTGTGAATCTGTTTTGAAGTCCAGGGTAAAAGAAGCCTTGTGTAAGGATGAGTACTTTCTACAAGTAAAGGAAGGCTTACAACAAGAGCCATGAGAACAAAAATTTGATGGCTATCAAATTTATGAAGAAGGATTGATGATCTATAAGGATAGATTGTACATTCCCGATGTGGAGTTAAAGAAACTTATCTTGGATGAAATGCACAAGAAACCTTACTCGAGACATCCAGGTTATCAGAAAATTATTACTGCAATAAGAAAACAGTATTTTTGGCTTATAATGAAAAAAAAAATCCCTAACTATATTGCAAGATACTTAGAATGTCAACAAGCTAAAGCATAACATAAACATTCAGCATGTTTGTTACAACCCTTATCCATTCCTGAATGGAAATGGGAAGTAATCGGAATGGACTTTATTATAGGATCACCGAAGATAGTAAAACAACATGATGTCATCATGGTTGTAGTTGACAAATTGAGTAAGGATGCTCACTTCATTCCTATAAAATCCACATTTAAAGTAGTCAATGTTGCATAAATTTTGATGAAGGAAATATTCAGATTGCATGGAATACCTACCACAATCATATCTAACAAAGACTCAAAGTTTACATCGAGATTTTGGAAAGGATTGTTCAAAGTCTTGGGTACACAGTTAAATTTCAGCACTGCCTATCATTCACAGACAAACGGGAAGCCAGATGATCCAAACTATTTTCAGAACGAAATGAAATACTCATAAAAATTGCCAAAAACAGAGAAATACAACAATACATTATTTATATTAATGAAAGAATTGTAAAGAGACTGTAAAAATATAGAGTGCAAGACTCGCTAGAATGGTGGTAGCTTTATCTCTGAGAAGATATGTGATGGCTATGCTCATTCACAAGAAGATGGCTACAATGAGGCGTTGAAGGCCTTTTTATGATAAACATGAATGCCAAAATCCTAGACATCCAAAAACCTAACCCTAGGAGATGAAACGCCAAAAGTCATGTGGGCCTTATTGGGGTAATTTAGTACATTAATTTCCTAGGGTCGTAACTTTTTCATACAATCTTCGTTTTATGCGTGTGATAGCTCGTTGGAAAGGTATTTTAGAGAACTACACATTATGTCATCAAACTCTGACTTTGTCTATAGTTTGATTGTGGCAAGACAAGAAAACATTGTTTAGAGCCCCAAAATGGCCCTGTAAGTACAAAAATATGTTTTGACATGAAAACATCTGAAATAAGCCAGTTAGAATAAAAGAGCGACCACTAATATCCACCTGGATGTTGTGTAGGGCTTCAGGACAACCCCATAAGTGTAGGACCCACAATTACAAAGAAATGTCCCCATTACAAAGAAACGTGTTGAACTAAGAATTTTCCAGATGAATCAGTTGGAATATGGAACAGGTGGGTGGCCACCAATATCCACCTGGATCAATCCTCCCCCCTTATGAAGCAATGGTATCCATTGTGTTGAGTTCCCAGGGAAGAGGGGAAAGCGTTTTCTGAATCTAAATCTTGGTGTATTGCATGCCTTATTGGAGAAGTTGTGTTGCTTGGTCTATGGAAGGTTGTCACGAACTTGTTGTTGGCAGGGTTGAATATGTTCCACCAACCTGTTGTCTCTGGGCTTAACAGGGCATTGTGTAGGCACCATTGTAGGTGAAGAAACAATATCTTCTTTCTCTTCAAAAATCTACTTTTTTTGGATAAAAGGTGTTGAGGTTGTAGTGGTTGTAGTGACTTTTTGTGCATCCTTTGAACAAACTGTGAAGAGGATGAATTTTTCAGTATGAGAGATTACCTTGCGGCACTGTTTTGGTGGAATAGTAGTCGGAACTAGCTCTTGTATTCTGTAGAGTTGAACCCCAAGAGTAATAATGACACTATGGTGTCGAGACTCATAAATAGCATGATGTTTCCACAGATATGGTTGGTCCAAAACAACATCACACACATTAAGAAGGGCAACATCACACACTAACTCATCCTTGAAGGGTTGGATGCCATAGGACATGCGGCCCTATTGGATGACACGGAGATCTCGTCCCTGGTGAAGCCACCCGATGGTGTATGGTTGTGGGTGTGGTGTTGTCGACAACCCCAATTGTTTGATGACCTCAGGTGAGATGAGGTTCTTCTGGTTATCGTTATCAATAATGAAATACAACGGGATCCCATTCATGAATGTCCCATTCACCCACATCTGTGAAAGGAAGAGGCGCTCCCCCTCTTCAGGATCTATTTGTTCTTTTGGTTGAATTGTTGTGGTCGAGACAATAGCAATGGGGTCTGCGTCGATGATATGTTTGTTTTCAATATTTTCTGGATCAGATTCTGAATCAGGGTTTGGCTCCTTGTCTTTGACCTCGACCACCAATGATTGTTTTGAGCGACATTCATCGGTGTTGTGCCAAAGGATTTTTTGGAAGTCGCACCACTTCCCAGTGTCATTCTTCATCTTTCCTTTACCATTCCCATTATGTGTCTTGGGCTGGTTGTCTAGAGGTTGTTGGTTAGGGTCGTATTTACCATGCTTTGGTTGTCGCAGATTTGCAGACCTGAATTCCCATTTGTTCTGGTGCCTAAATTTCTGCTCGATTTTGACATCATATCGTTAGGCAACTCACAATGATGATATGTTTAGGAAATCCGTTTCGGTTTGGATGTACCTATGCAGAGCCCCACGATATTTCAAAACCAATTTTCGCTCAGATTCTTTGATACCCAGCTTGGTGTGCAAGGTATGGAAAGTTTTTGTGAACTCTGACACTATTTGGCTCTTCTCTTGTCACAGTGTGGTCCATCTCATGTATTGGTCTTCATAGTTATCAACAAGGTAGTATGGTTCCTTAATCGCATCCAAAAAAAATTCCCAAGTGGGCTCAGCCCCATATATTCCATATTCCTTTGTGGAACTTTTCTCCCATTAGTTTTCCCACCAATGTTTGACATAGGGGAGAGCCTTGAGGAGTGTGAAGGTGATATTTTCCCTGTCGAAAAAATTTTGAACAGAGAAATAACCTTCTAATAGATTTAACCATTTTTCTAGGGCATTCGCATCTATCTAACCTTCAAATATGGGAACATCAAAATTAACTTGTACCCTGAAGGGAGAGGTTCCTCCAAAATGGTCGCTTGATGAAGATGTGTCTATTACTATCATCATGTGTTGAAGGATGTGTGCAAAATTCTCCAGCATTTCGTCCCTCTGTCGCATGAGAGCTTTCTCAAGCAACAGGTTAATAGAATCTTCTGCTCCACCATTTTTATTTTATGTCGCCATCGAGGGTTTCTTGGGCGTGCGAGAGTGATTGTCCTCAAGAGAGACAAGCTCGAGACCCAACTGGCTATACTTGGACCTCATCGAGGACATGTGTTGAAAAAACGATCAAGAGCATCTTGCTCTGATGCCACTAATCCAGATTATTTCCGGAACGAAATGAAAGCAGAGATATTACATTGAAATACTCATGAAAATTGCTAGAAACAGAGAAATACAACAATACATGATTTATATTAATGAAAGAATTGTAAAGATATTGTAAAAATATAGAGCGTAAGACTCGCTAGAATGGTGGCATCTTTATCTCTAAGAAGAGATGTGACGGCTACACTCATTCGCAAGAAGATGGTTACAATGAGGCTCTGAAGGAATTTTTATGATAAACATGAATGCCAAAACCCTAGACATCCAAATCATGATAGCAAGCCAAGAAAACTTTGTTTAGAGCCCCAAAACGGCCTTGGAAGTACAAAAAGATGTGCTGACATGAAAACTTCCAAAATAAGCGAGTTGGAATAGGTGGGCGGCCACCACTATCCACCTGGATGTTGTGTATGGATTCAAGACAGCCCCATAAGTGTACGACCCACAATTACAAATAAATTTCCCCATTACGGAGAAACGTGTTGAACTGAAAATTGTCCAGATGAGCCAGTTGGAATATGGAATAGGTGGGTGGCCACCAATATCCACCTGGATCACCGGAAAGGGTAGATAAAATATTGTAAGTCATGCTTTGCATGTACGTAATGAATAAACCAAATAAATGTGAGGAGTACCTACATTTGGTGGAGTTTACCTACAATAATGGTTGCCAAGCGTCTTTAAAAATGAGTCCCTTTGAGGCACTATATGACAAAAAGTGTAATACATCTGTAAGTTGGGACGAACAAGTAAATAGAATTACCCCTGGACCGGAAATGTTGAAAGATATGGAGCAAGAAGTCATCAAGAACAATCAAAACTTGAAGACAACTCAAGATAGACATAAGAGTTATGCAAACAGAAACATGACATATAAAGAACTCAAAGTTGGAAAGCATGTGTATCTTAAAGTGAAACCGCAAAAGAGTTCACTAAAGCTTGGAGCCTATGCCAAAATTGCACCCATATATTTTAGACCGCTCAAAATTTTGGAAAGGATAGGACCAATAGCTTATAAACTTGTTTTTCCTGCAAATAATAAAATACATAATGTTTTTCTTGTGTGTGTGTGTGTGTATATACATACATGATTTTACCATGTTATTGATTGGAATGGTATCCAAGTGGAACCAGAGGGAGAGTTCTAGACAGATCCCCTGTGCATAATAGACAGGAAAGTCACAATGCTCTGGAATTGAGCCATCGCTCGAGTAAAAGTGCAATGGAAGCACTTTGGGCCAAATGAGGCCACTATAGAGATGGAGGATTCCATGAGAGAGGCATATCCATCCATGTTTTCACCATAGACATTGTTGCAATAAAGAACATCGAGGAAGATGTTATTCCAAGGGGGAGGGGATGTAATATCCCAATTTTTACTCCTAGAATTATTTGTAATTAAATACTTAAATACTTTGCATGGATACTTTATAACTCTTCTACACTAACTCCATGGGATAGATATACCATGGTACTGTGAATATGTAATTTCTATATTTTGTAGTTAATCAAGAAGAAAGATCAAGATCAGTTGAGCTTGAGTGCCCGTAGGGGCTATGATACCACAAGAGAGGAAAGTTGAGGGGGTCTAATGGGGGTCTGTGCCTAAAAAAAACTACCTTATGTTACCTTGAACCCTCACCCATTTAAAATTTGAATTTCAAAGATAAAAGGAGTTAAGAGAAGTGGATGAAACAAATTCCTCAATTTAAGCCACCATTTCCTAAAATCTTACGAGTTGTATCCCCTACATTCTTTGAACTAGAAAAAGAAGTTGAGTTTCAATTCTCTTTCCATCATGCATGAAGAAAATTTGAATGGAGAGGAAGGAGATGTTAGAAAATGAGGTGAAAAGGAGTTTTTAGAGGTTAGACAAGAAAATTTGGGAACCAAGTCCATATAGAAAAGACCAGCCATAAGAGAAAGTTTCTAAATGGAGAAAAATGTTGAGAAACCAATAGAATTTCTACATAATTTTCATATATCAGCTTGGACCTTTCTATGGACACGTTGAATAGCACAAAAGGAGTATTTTCCGAGGTATTGTACAACATAGAAGGAAGTGTTCCTTGTGTTGTGTGGGGCGGGTAATGTGAGTGCCTTAGTGTTGCTCTGTACTCAAGAAGCTAGCATTAAAAATCATTGGTTTATATCTATTGAGTTTGAAATTCAGAGTTTATTTTATCCATGCTTTTCCCTGGCGGTATCGTAGCCTGATTGAGAGGTGGTGTCCATTGTGGATTGCCTACGACTGGGTGGAAATTGCTCTCTTAATTGGTTGTTAATCTGCAAGTTTTCAAAAGATAAGTTACTATCTCTATTCAGGGTCATCAATTTGTTTTTTGAAATGTTTAATAATTTTTGCATAATTACCTCTATCAAATTCTATCACAATATATTGAAAATTTTATGTAGATTATTGTGGTACGGTTGATATTGAAATAAATCCTAGAACAAACAAGAAGTTATCTTTGTTCTTGTTATGTAATGGAAAACCTCTTCCCTACTCCTGTTTTTGCAAATGAGACTTTCAAATCGGGATGTGACAAGAAATTACAACCTTAAATATAATTGTGTTATCTCCCCACTGTACATATGCCACAATAACCATAATCCCTTGCCCAAGTCTTATCAAAATCATAGACAAGAATAGTTGTGTTTTGTAACCTGTTCACCCTACACCGCGAATAAGACCTAAACGAGAAACGAGAAAATGAATGAATGAGGTAGTGTACATTTTTATAAACTACAGGCTTTGGGGTATTTACATGAAGTAATTCCAATCTAAAATTTCTTACCGCAATATATGTCAAGGGTGGTCACTTTGAGAAGGAAGACAGTGTTTTCCGTATGTAAGATGAATTTAGTTGTTTCCCTGTTGCGGCCACAACACCCCCCATAATTTTCTCAAAAATTAAAGGGATACCCTTATTAATTTTGGTGATGTCACCTTGATTTGTTTTTTGTTTTATATTTCCAGTTTTTTTTTATGTCTTGTTTGTCCTTTTGACGTTCTCATCATCTTCCTCTTGATATGATTGGTTTGGTTTGATTTTCTTATATAGTCATGTAAATATTTTATCATTTAGGTGATTGGATTGGTTTTCATTGGAAATTATTAAATCACATCTTGGGTAATTATTGGTAGTTTTAATGTGAATTCCTCGCATTCACTTTATTCTAAAACAAGATTATGAAGAATATTTTTATCATTCAATAATTAACATGTGATTCTAAAATATGGTTTAATTGGTTGATTAAAATTTGTCAACAATTGACTGATTATTAATTATTTTGGAAATAATTTCTTCAAATTTGCATAATATCCTCAATTTCAAAACATAATGTCCAGTTAAGTTATACATTTATTCTTTATCTAGAAGGTGTGATATCAATCTGATTTGATTATTAATTTTGGTTAATTAAGATTTGGAGATCTTGTAGTTCATCTTTTAATAGATTTTTGTTATTAATTTAATTTCTTTTTGTTACAAGTGTCTTTGACAGATCTGCAATTCAACTTCAGTTTCCAAATATATCTTTCAGTTGGTATTTTTCATCTCTACAAGACATAATAATTGGGCAAGATCAAATTGAAAATTCACATCAGTTTCAGGAGACGATCTTCCATTCTTCTTCTTGAACAAACAGTGAGGAATCTATTCAAACTGTTGAAAATCCACTTTTAAAATGGGTCTATTTACTTAACCTATGAAGTATTTCCTCAAAAAGTGAACAGATTGGGAGAAATCATGATCGAAGTGACATGGATTTTCCCATATTGCAAACACAACAATATTTAGGAGGCAATTTTGTAGATTCAATCACGGCCAAACGGTGAAGAGTTTGAGGAAACAGTTTGAAACAAACTTCCAAAATAGGCTACTTTACTTAAAATATAGAGTATTCTCTTAGAAAGTGAAGAGATTTGGAGAAATCATGATCCGAGTGAGTCAGATTAGATTTCGGGTCAATTTCTGGAGGCTAACGTCAAACTTAGATTATGATCAAACCAAGAGGAATCTGGAGAAATGGTTAAAAATCCACTTCAAAAACAAGGTCAATTACCTTATATTAAAAGGATTCACCCATAAACTCAACCGTTTGGGAGAAGTATTATCAAGAAGGAGGTGGACTAGATTTTTTTTTATGCCAACTCACATGAAGCATTTTTGTAGGTCGATTTTCGGGCGATCAGTGGTCAATCTCTTCAAGCAGTTGAAAACCCACCTCGGAAACAAGCCCATTTACCTTATTCTAAGAGTATTTTTGAAAATTTGAACCGTTTGGGAGATATGATGCATTTTTTGGGTGGGTTATGTCTAGAATTAGCATTTTTCAAATTTTGTAGTTGATTTTGTTCTGAATTCTATAGTTGATTCTTGAGCAAGTTTTGACCGACTCAAGAGGGATTCGACCTAGGTGGAAAATACTGTATAAAACTATGCTTATTCTTGTGTAATGGGGGTTCCAGTTCTGAAACTGGAGAGGACTGTATGATAACTTTTGGAGCTAATAATAATAAGTTTTCATTTCATTATATTGTTGTATTTGATTTGCAGAGTTATTTCTCTCATGATTGTTTTTTCATTTTGGTTTGAATTATGTTTCATTAGTGTATTCACAATTAATATCATCACTATTAATGATCTCATTTGTTTTATGTTGGTGAATGCTTTGTTTAAAGCTATCTTTGTAGGGTTGCACATGATTTGAACCAAGATTGATTAAGATTTCATGGAGATTAGTTTGTAGTGATTAATAAATATTTATTGATCATTTTCAAACTTGTCTTGATTTCCTTTATATTGGATTAAAATGAACTATTTTGTTAGTTCAATATAAATCTCACAATGAATTCATTTTACGTGATTATTTTTGGGTATATACATGAGTTTTTTTATAACTATCTGTCAAAATTACTTCATTGTGTATTTGCTTGAACAACCTATGAATCCTTGAACTATTTTGATGATTAGCGGGTCCATCTTAACCCCAATTACAATTATAATTCTTCCCTCTTCTTATTAGATATACTTTATTTTGATTAGGAGTAAGGATATCCTTCTCCTGATTAAGCTAGGTTTTCTTTTTTGTTAACTTGCATCATAGATTAAAGTTGCATTTTCATTTAAGTCCATAAAGTCTCATTTTGCAGGAGCGAAATCCATTGTGGAGTAGTTGAGCCCTTGTGTCAGTCATAGGGTTGCTTTCTTGCAAGCATGTTGCAAGAGAGTAATCCATTTCCTTTTGTCTATTGATTAAAGTAGGTATCAACATACATTAGCGGCTAGAAGGTTGTGTATATAACTTTGTATATATATAAAATAGTCCAAATTAGATTAACATTAGTTTAGGCTAGTCTTTGGAGAAGGGTAAGTGGAGACCCATAGAACCAGTCGAAATCACCATTTCAAAGGATAAGGGTCTAATTGGGACCCTGATCAAGTGATCTCCCTATAATGTTGAACATGGTCAGTTTTGGCCATCAACATTTTTGGTGCTAGAAGGAGGGCCACCGACGAGTGTGCATAATAATTTGATTCTTGTTTGAGCTATTGTTTTTAATTCTTTCATTTCTTTTAATGGCTCATAAATTTCCTATTTGGAGTTGTGTATCTAGTCGAGCATCCTGCAACACTCCAACAAAGGTAGTAAAGTACTTGTCGAAGGTAAAATTCGATGGTAAGAGCAAAATTTCTGCATATGATCATGTTTTGCAATGTATTCAAAAAATTTCAAATTCTTCTTTTTATGATATTGATGATGGCATTATATGCAAGATTTTTACTCTTACATTTACAGGCCAAGCCAAGAAATGGTGCAAATCATTGTCAGTTGCCTCCATACATACATGGGATCGGTTTGTAAGTTAGTTTGTTTATACATTTCAAGATTATTATGATTATGATGAAATATGTACAAAAATTGAAAACTTATGAAAACTAGAAGGTGAATTTGATATTGATTTTCATATTAGATTCAAATTAATCACTTTTAAATTTCTTGTTGATGATAAACCTTGTGACAGAAATTTAACTCAATGGTTTATTCATTTATGTTCTCTTCCTTGTATACATAATGACTTTAATGAACCTGAAAACTTTTATTTTCTAAGTGTACATACTACAATAGATGTTACAAATGATTATTTTGAGCCTATTGATGATATTAATCAACATGTTCTAATAAATAGTTTGAAACATGTTGATAATCAGTTTTAAGAAAGAATAGATATATTATATCAAATTAATTATATTCCTGAAACTAATTATGATTATGATAAACTGGTTGTTTATGATGAGAAGGATAATGATGAATTGATTACTCAAACCTCAAATACTAATAATAATAATGATTGTCTTCATAAATACACTTTCAATCACATATGTTCGAACAATCATTATTCATTATACACTGACTTGTTTAATGGCTCTTTTCCAAGTAGTGATCATTCATTTCAAGAACTAGTCCCTTCATATTTTACCCCTTTCCAAAAAACGAAGGAATTAGTATACATTAGAATAATTTCCAAGTATCCATCAATCAAGATCAGAATAGAGAAACGAAAAATAATCATTTTAAAGAACTTTCCCTTGGATCTCGTACATGTACATTTGATCAATTTTCTAGTTCAGGTTTATGTTTTATAAGAGAAGAAAATGAAGTCATTTATGATGAACATTTGGAGATTGAAAATATTGAGGCAGTTCCCCCCCGAGTGATGGTTATGTCAGGTACTTATGTTTTTAACCAATCTATATTTCAATATGTAGGGTATTCTTTTACTGATCATACTACTATTAAACCTCATCTTGAATCTTCTCATAATGATTTCAATTTTCAAGAAGAAAACAACATTCCTATTTATGATTCTAATGATATCACTCAAGTTCTCATTCCTTGTCATGATCTTGAATTTTTAACACAAGTGGATGCTAGTTCTAATACTCATCATGTTATTTAAGCTAATACTTGTGTAAAGAAAATTCAAATAAGTCGTTTATGTCTTGCAACAATAATGTAAATTATTTTCCTGTTGTAAATAGTACTAACTTTTCTCTACAGGGTGACCATATTACTTTTCCAATCATGTTTCCATTCCAACAATTCCACGATGATTTTCAAGACAGAATTGAAACTTGGTTGGAAAATACATTTCAAATGAGGTTCCTTGTTAAAAAAATTATTTTCATGTTTCGATTAGAAATAGTTGTACATAGTAAGTTAGATTTTTCTTTTGATTATTTGTTATTCATCCATTTTTTGTTACTTACTCCTATTGTATATATGATTGCAAGAATAAAACAAATGGATTGGCTCCATTGGAAATTTCACTTTTCTTAGCCCTAATTGTTCTTGTAGAATAGATTAGAGTAGGATAGAATACGAGTAGTTTAGTTCTTAGTTTGTTTGTTTTTCCATTAGTTTGAATAAAGCAGTTGTGAGATTATGGGCTAGTATTGAGTTGTCGCCAAGGTAATAATTTTTCCATGTTCATTCTTATCATCTTACTTTTCATTAAAGTTGTGTTTTAAGCTTTATTCTTAAAACAATCATTTAAAACTAAATCATTGTTGCAAGAAGTAAGATTTGAAAGAGAGACAATATACAATACTTTGGTAAATCATAATTGTTCTTTAGTTAGAATTTTATTTTTGCAATAAAAAGCCTAATTCATTCTAAATCATTTAAGACATAACCCATCTAGATCTCAACATAATTGAAACATATATCAATTTCCTTTCTTATGTTGAGATATTTCTTTTCACTTTTTGGCGTATTGTCTTTCTTGAATTCATGGCTTATTAGTTTCTCCTTTCTTTCAAGTTTGTAGTTTCTTTTGATTAGTGATTTAATTTCACTTTTAGCTTAAAATTGATTTGTTTGGATTTGACTAGCTTCTCTTCACTCTTAGTCTTGATTTGATTTCGTGACATTTCTAAAATTTATATGAGGGAAGATCTTTCTAACCTACGCCAGTTGGTTTACATGGGATAATCCTCTCTCTCTCTCTCTCTCTCTCTCTCTCTCTCTCTCTCTCTCTATATATATATATATATA
>ML786532.1:209894-228580 GCA_009831015.1 Picea engelmannii | reverse complement strand
TGTAGGAAGAGGCTAAGAAGATTGAGGATGTAAAGACTTACATTCATGTATATAAATGTGAGGAGAAGAACAATGTTGCAAATTGCATCCTAGAAAAGGTTGTGGAAACCTTGGTGAAGAGCACTAGAGAAGACAAGAAGCTTATAGCTAAAGACTTATCAGAGACTAAAGACCTCTCAGAGTAGGAGATTATAGAGGATCAAACCGTTGAACATAAGGTTGATTTGCAAGTTGCAGAAAAAAAAAAGGCCTAGGAGAAGTGGGGAATGTGATTTATCTCTTGGATATAGAAGACATAGATGTCATTCACAACATGGATAAACAAGGGACCATTATGAAGAATATTGTTGTAGAAATCGAGGTTAAACTTTTGCTGAGTATGGGGAGATTCGACTTCATACAAAGGAGTTTGGTCATTGAAGTGAATACATTTTTGGGGATGAGGATTGCAGAGAAAAATGTGTTGGATTTTCACATACTTAACAGACTATCCCAAGTGGATTGGGATATTTGGAGATCGATTGATAGATATGGAAAACCTATGGAGAGAGTGAAAGATTAGATGTGGAATTTTAGAGTGCATGAATGTGACACAGTCAAGAGTGAGTCATGGTTCGATAGGTGGAGAAAAATGAGGAAACTGGAGTGTAGTACCTCTGAACTTGGAAGTTAAAAATTTTAAAAAAACAAAGGGAGCATGATGCAGAGCATCATCGCCAAAATCAGTAAACTATACCACACACCCATAGCATGGCAATCTTGCATTCCAATGAAGGTCTTTCTGGAAACCTCCATGCAATATGTAGACTACACACGCACCCCAAAACATGGCAGTCTTGCATGCAAATGAAGATCCACATTTCTGAAATTATTTGTATAGAGGAGGTAGGCAACATTGGTGGCAGGAAAAAGGCTAGCGAGCATGGTTGAAACTCAGAGGAGCTCACAAATGTGCTTGGAGGCACTGTGCATGCCAGGGTGTAATGCAAATGGGATGAAAACCGATCATGTAGTCTGTGTGGAAAGAGTTATCTTTGCATAATTAGACCTTTATTGTCCTGAAAAGATTGTAATGTTGTAGTTGTTTGATTTTGATAGAGAGATCGGAGAATTTATGTAGGGTAATAAGTTATCTACATTACATTGTTGTTTCTATTTGAAGTTTAGAGCATGTCTATGTTGTTGGGTTGTATGATGTTGTTATTTGATTCATTAAGTTGAAAATGGTGTGTGTGTGTGTGTGTGTGTCTGCACTGGAGTAGATATAAGTGAACAGAGTTGCATATTTCCATTTATGTGTTTATTAACAACCAATGGTTCTCATTCGTTCCAGTTATGTTAATCTCTTTTTTTAAATCTTTGTGTCTGAATTGATTGTGGGTTTGCCTCCCCACTCCATCTACATCAAAAGGATGCACAAAAGTCAAAAGTTCATTTGAAGGGTTAATGATAGCATTCACCAACCACAATTTCTGGATTTTTATAAAGTTCCATATGTGACATTTATAGGTTTTGATCTCATAATTTCAAATTTTAATTGCAAAACCATGAGCGAAGTCATACTTTTATATCGATTTATTTGTTATCAGCTAATTGATTGTTTGGTGAATACTTATGTAACCTTATGTTTTTTCGTTGATCAACCTCTCAATGTACACAAATCTTAGCCAAGAATTTTTTTGTAGATTCTATGATTTGCCACTCACTCTCTAAGCCTTTTTCCCTTTGAATGATCAATTTAATGATTTTCGAATGATAATTAGGTTGCCTCTTTGTTTATGTTTGGTGTCCTTTGAATCCCAATGTATACTCTCTTCCATGTTTTCCACCATATTTTACGATCTAGTTCAACATTGTCCCTTTTGTTATACTAAACAACACCAAAGATTCCAATTTGCCTCTCTTTTCCATGATGAGCAATTGACATTATGATATTGTTGTGATGGAACAACAACCCATCCCCCCACTTAAATTTTTTCAATCTTTCTGTGGGGATGTACACTTTCTTTTTTTCACAAGGTACATTTCCTTGAATCACCATCTTCATGCTTGGAACTTAAGCTAGGTTTCCCACCTACTTCGCACTTTCCTCCCTTCTTACCTTTTCATCGTCGAGCCCTCATCAAGCATGCGCACGAGCTCACCTTCATATTTTGCCGATGACGAAGCCTCATAATGTCTTCGTCGGAAGTTAACTGTGCTCTCATCCTCGAGTTCCTATCCATTTTTCCAACAACAACGATCCCTTCTCTCTCCTAGTCATAGCCCACTAACACGTGACCCTCTCTCTAGAGTACACCTCAACAATTACCTTCCTCGCAGGCCTCTCAATTCAACCATTGAGTAAGCCTTTTCTTTCCTAACACCTGTCAAGGTAATAATGGCTAACATCCTTGGTGAATTATTTCATTGTTGGACATTTCTTTGGGATCTTTCCTATACCTACCCTCCCTTCTGACGATGACCTCATCTTTTGTTATCCAGCTATCATGTTACTCATCCTGCGGGTCATATGAACCAAGTCGTCGTCGATCACTCCTCCACCGTAGATGCCACTTTGTCTAGTTAATGGGTCCCCCCATGGGTACCTCAACGTCTTGTCAGCATTAGTTAATAAAGGATTAACACCCAACGATCATTTAATCGAGCATTCAAATGAATGTTAGGTCCAACTTAGACCCAGTAATCATGCTTAATCAATTATTCAAGTATTTATCGTCGTCGTAATTTTTTTCTCACTCGTATCCACACCTCTCGTCCCCATCGACTGTTGACGACGACAGCTTCGCGACTCTCCCCAATTTTTTTAATTCTCTCGTGCCTTAACAGCTATACCCGTTAATCGCCTACGAGTGCATTTACTTTCTGCGTACTCCCCTTATCGATTCCAAGTTGTATCACACTTTTCATTGATTGCATTATGGTTAGGAGGGAATTGACAAAACTTTTTTAAAAAGGAACCAAGACTCGTGTTCTCCCTCGCTTGTAAAGGAAAAACGAAAGCTTCGTCTATAATTCTCTGTTATCTTTGCTTAATCAATTACTACTCCCGACCTTTAAGCAAATAGGATACTATTTTTCTAATGTTGTTATTTCAAGCCTGAAATGACTCTATTAACTATAGTTTGTATGTTTGTGCAGGTGACAAGATGTCGATAATGATCACTAGAAAAGGAAAATCCTAGACCTATGGAACTCTTATTCCAGTTTCCATTCCAGAGTCATACACTATCTCTTACACCAACAACCATGACGGGATGGAACACTACCTCAATCACATTGAGACCCTGGAAATGTTCGAGAATGAAATATTCCCATCTGATGATCCATACATAAATATTCGGAAGAGCAGAATTCATACAATAGTCGCTCACCCTGAGATTTCTCCTTACAACGACGCAGCCAAATGGTGTTTTGCATATCTGCAAAAGGATACAGGGTTAATACTCAACACTTTAGGTCTCTCGATCGCCTCGCTCAAAGCGGATGACATTGGGGCAAGGTATCAACCCCCAGAACCTACAGTGTCCCTAAACGAGTCTTTTCTTGAACAATTCAGAGTCGACCATGAAGACTTCAAAACCCTCATGGAAGACTGGTTCTATGATGAAGAATGGATGGAAAAAAAAAGGTGAAAGATACGTTGCAGCACGATATCTCAAAATTCCCTATAGGGTGCTAAATACCATGATTTGCAGCCTCTATGGCGAGGAAAGTAGCACCCATTTCAAGATGGAATGGTTTCCTATGGCTTACAGGATAGCCCAGAATGGCCAAGCATTCAATTAGGCAACCATTCTCTCATTTAGCATCACACAATGCAACTAGGATCCCAAGGGCATGAAAAATCTCAGTTTATACATGTCTTCCTACCTCGAGAAACGTGTCATGTATTTAGGTGTTTTTTCGGCACATGTTTTTGCCGATGGTTTTTCTATTTTCGGTTAAGGAATTAGGGTTTTGGACTAATCCAGGTCATTGGGTTAGGGTTTTGGATGTCGTTGGCTCCTATATGTATTTTGTATTGTAAAGATTGTAACACAATGAATGAATATAGAATATGTTGGTTTTCCCGGTTTGGGCTTCCATGGGAAAAATCTCTGTGTGATGTTTGTATTTGCCATTGTATCTTTTCTGTTCTTTTTTTGAATATCTRTTTGCAGTAGATATTGTACAAGGTTAGAATTTACACTCTGTAATTTCAACCCTTTTGAGTCTAAAATTTCTTCCARAGGTATCCTGATGTGTCTTATTTCCAACCCCACAGGTTATACCAAGATTGGATTCTCCAAGAGAATTTTATGATAACTTTCTCAATATGTGTTAATTTTTTTCCCTTTCAGGAGAGAGAACATGTATGAACTGCCACGTGTCAYTGTCTTCACTTCAGAACTTAAAATTTGTACCAAGAAAACTTYGTTCTRTACCCTAACCAATGGAAAAGGTCTCACACAATTTGGAGGTCTGTAGCTTCAAATATAACAATTTTCCCAAGAACACTTGTTTTAGACTGAAATTTGGATCARCCGAAAACCTTAATTTCCTCAAAGAATAACTTTCAAAGTATAGTGAATCAAGGGMTGAAATTTTTACACATTATACTTCAGTGTTCTTCCTTCGTACTGTAAAAATTTCAAAACCTGAAACCAAGCCAAAAAAATTGGCAGCGAAAATTCCAATAAGATCTGTTTCAGACTAGTTTCAGGACTAGTCACAAACCCTAACTTGAACATAATGTATCTCCAAAATTGTAACGAACCAAGATCTAAAATTTGGACCCAATTTAGCTCTATATGTCTCTTCTACACCATAAACCTTCCAGAAAAAAGGTTGTAGCAAAAATGCCAAGAAGACTTGTTTTGAAGAAGCTAGTCCCGAGGATTGTCTAGCTCTGATACCAAATGTTAAGAACCAAATATCAAAATAGCATAAAAACCTAAGAATAAGTACTCAACGCCTTGACAAAGAGAGAAATTCAGATAATAAGCCTCTTCAAGTGGGAAACCTCCTTATACATCATATGAATTCACAAATACAAAATGATTCCAAATGAAAAGGTCTTGTTGGTATATATAGGAGATTAGGAGGTAATGTAGCATAGTCCCATAATAACTCTATAAATGGGAGGATTGTAAAAGAAAAAAGGGCTTTTGTTTCTTCGAAAAAGTGATTGGTATTTTTATTGTTATTTTGAATAAAGGACAGAAGACATTTTGAAGGCAATGGTTCACATGTGTATGACTGTGACTATTCATGTTTATGCATGTACCTCTGTGGATTTTGAATGTTAATCTATGAATTATTTCTTGGTTAATATTTTGTTATTTACAATTGTTATTGTTTTCTTTCACAAATGCAATGCTTTTGTAACTTAATTTGCTAATCAATTTATGTTGACTACAAACAGTTGCTTGGTTAAATTTTGTATCTCTTGTTATATGAATTCTTTGTATGCAAGTAATATAATATTTCATTGTATTCATCTTTCAGTTTGCTCCTGATCAGGATAGGATAACGTAGGACAGTTTAAAACCTGCATCTTAGAACTTTATTCTTTCATTCTAGTTTTATTAATAAATAGTGAGAGTCGTTAGTTTTTAATTCATATGAGAACCAATGGTTCTTATATTCATATTCATTTAGTTTATAGCGAATAAAGGAAACCAAGCCATAAACTAGTCAGAAACGTTGTTCCAAAAGAGAGTGGGTCTAGTTGGAACCTGCCATCGGGCGTTTTCTTTCATCTAATTGAACAGGCCATTTTGACTTGTCAACATATATGTAAAATAATTTTAATTCAAATATTTTATTATAATGACATGACATTGCAATAAAACACTAAAATAACACAACATTGTATTAATGTTTTATATAATTCACCGTCCATGCAAAATGATAATTGTAATTTTTTTGAAAATAATAATTGATATAGAAATAGTAAATACATTAATATTATGTTTTTAATTATTATTTATCAACTCATCTTTATATTCAAATCCACAAAATGCTCAAAAACCTTTGCGTATTTCAATGGCAAGAGCATACCTCGGCATATCTACTCAAGAGTCTATACATTTAAACGTCCATACTTGGCGTTGTGTGTTGGTGAAGGTCGATAGATAATACGATACGATTTAGGGTTTCAAAGGGTTGGTGTTACACTAACGAACTTCTGCTCACACAATGGCCATGGCGTTGACAATGAGGAGAACAATGCTTACAGTTGTTCAATGGAGGCATTCAAGCATTTGCTTTCATCTAAATCTAAGTCCATCCCCACTCTCAACACCTGCAATCTTTTGGTAAGTAGCCTAGTTCGACGAAATCAACATGAATCATCATTGTCAGTTAACAGACTTATGATTGAATCAGACATTCTTCCAAATCTGATAACTTTGAGCATTATCATCAATTGTCAATGTAAAACAGGTAGAATGGATTATGAATTCAAAGTGTTTGAAGGAATGGAAGCACATGGATATGTTCCAAATGTCATCATCTTCAATACCCTCATCCAAGGGATTTGCAGGAAGGGTAGGATAGAGGAGGCTATCAAAATTTTCAATCAAATGGTGAGCAAACAACAGGTTCTTTATACTTTTACGTATAATACCCTAATAGATGGGCTCTGCAATACTGGGAAATCTCACGATGCATTTGGTTTATTAGTTGTTATGATGTAAATGGGCCATGAGCCCGACATAGTCATGTTCACCATCCTTATGAATCGAGTATGCAGAGAAGGTAATCTCCAAGATATCAAGAAGCTCCAGTATGAGATGTTAAAAGAAGGCATTAACCCTAATGTTATTACATTTAATGCCCTGATTGATTGTTTCTGTAAGGAAGGCAGGTTGGAAGTGGCTATGGAACTCCTCCATGAAATGCCCAGAAAAAATATATGCCATGATTTTGTCACGTATGATGGGCTTATTAATGGTTTATGTAAGGAAGGCAAGTTGGAAGAGGCTATGGAAATCCTCCATGAGATGCCCGAAAAAAACATATGCCTTAATGTTGTCATGTACAATGGGCTTATTAATGGTTTTTGTAAGAAAGGTAAGCTAGAAGAGGCTATTCCATGAAATGCCCGGAAAAAAACATATGCCCTGATGTTGTCACATACAATGTGATTATTGATGGTTTTTGTAAGGAAGGCAAGCTGGAAGAGGCTATCCAGAAAATGCCCAGCAAAAACATATGCCCTGATGTTGTGACTTACAATGTGCTTATTGATGGTTTTTGCAAGGAAGGCAAGTTGGAAGAAGTTATGGGGTTCCTCCATGAAATTCCCGAAAAAAACATATGCCCTAATGTTGTCACTTACAATGGGATTATAAATGGTTTATGTAAGGAAGGCAAGCTAGAAGAGGCTATGGATATCCTCCATGAAATGCCTGAAAAAAACATATGCCTGATGTTGTCACGTACAATGGGATTATTAATGGTTTTTGTAGAGAAGGAAAGCTGGAAGAGGTTATGGAGATCCTCCATGAAATGCCCTGCAAAAACATTTTTCCTGATGTAGTCACCTACAATGGGCTTATTGATGGTTTCTGTAAGGATTGCAAGCTGGAAGAGGCTATGGAGCTCCTCCATGAAATGCCTGGAAAAAACATATGCCCTGATGTTATGACCTACAATGTGCTTATTGATGGTTTATGTAAGGAAGGCAAGTTGGAAGAGCCTATGGAGCTCCTCCATGAAATTCCCAACAAAAACATATGCCCTAATGTTGTCACCTATAATGTGCTTATTGATGGATTTTGTAAGGAAGGCAAGCTAGAAGAGGCTATGGATCTCCTCCATGAAATGCTTGGCAAAAACATACCCCCTAATGTTGTCACCTACAGTGTCCTTATTGATGGTTTCTGTAAGGAAGACAATCTGGAAGAGGTTATGGAGCTCCTCCATGAAATGCCTGGCGAAAACATATGCCCTGATGTTGTCACGTACAATATGCTTATTGATGGTTTCTTTAAAGAAAGGAAATGGTAGGAGGCCAACAAAATAGTTCATGAAATGCTAGACAAGGGTTACACTCTGAATTTATCACATACAATACTCTTATTGATGGTATTTGCAAAGAAGGCAAGCTTCAAGAAGTTGTCCAATTGTTAGATGTTATGGGGAAAATAGGCCATGATCCTAATGAAATCACATACAATACACTTATAAATGGGTTTTGCAGGGTGGGTAATCTAGAGAAGGCAGGGGCACTCTTTCAATAAACGTCGGGGAAAGGTTGTAGGCCTAGTGTAGTTAGCGATAATACACTAATAAATGGGTTCTGCAAGCATGGCGAGACAGATGAAGCTCTACAAATCTTCTATGAGATGTCAAATCTGAGTTTGAGATCTAATGTTGTCACATACAACACATTAATGGTTGGACTCTACAAAGTGGGTAATAGCAAGGAGGCAATAAAGTTACTTAAACAAATGACAAATAACAGTCATGTCTCTAATATGATTACATATACCATTCTCATGGATGGGATATGCAAGGAAGGAACACACCAAGAGGCCAATAGACTACTGCATGAGATCTTAAAAATGGTTTTACACTACAGTTTTGACATATTTAGTAGTAAATATCACCCTTTGTAAACATATTGCTAAATGCACCTAGTAAGATTCAGTAATAGGGAGTGAATCACAATTGATGAAGTTCAAGGGTGACTTTGGTAACAATGCACTAGGCAGACATCTGAAACAGATAAAGAAATTTGCATGTTTCTATTTTGTGAAATGGACTAGCCCTCTTTTATGCCCTCGACTCAAAGTTGTTGCAATTTTGCATCTTGTTTTGGCATGCCTTCTTTTTGTTATGGTTTTGACTATTGAGGATGTGTAAAATAGTTGCATAGCTTGCATTTCTCAACCTTAGATCTATGGAGCAATACTTTTCACCCTGGTCAACTACAATACTAGTGCTACATGAAGACAAGTGACCAAATTTGGCATGCCATGTACATACCATCCTAAAGAAAGGATCATTCCCACACCAAACTAAACCCTCAATCCTCTTGGTCTATCCCCATGTCCAATAAGACTTTGAAGCTTGCTTGATCCTTTTGTCATGTTCTGCTTTAATTTTTCATCATAAAATTGGAAGTAGATACTTGTGCTAGATCTTGCTTTGATGTTGATAATGTTTAATGTATTCTAATTGTTTAACTTGTTGCATGGCATCCTACGTTTCTATGTATTTTCTGTGGATGAGGTGTAATAGTTTTTGTTCCTTTTCTCCTATTTAAATACTCATATTATTGGCATAAGAGTCTTAATGGCACATTTTAGAACTACTTTGTATGCGCAATGGCACATTTTAGAACAAATTTTGTATGTGTGGTGCATTCTTTGTCTGCAACTTGGAAGTTGTTTTAATATGTAGTCAATTTCTTTTGGATGTTTCACCTCCCTGTCACATTAGTAGTTAGATCAAAATGACATTTCACTTTATATATGCAGTTCTCGATGATGCATATTTCCTCTGCAAGCACAATGTACTATAAGAAGGAAATAATGTTTTCTGGGAGGTACTTTAACTCAAAGTATGTTAACTCGAGGTTTTGAGAAAGAATGTCTCCTTGAGCAGTACAAGGCTCTAAATGCCTCAATCAAAGATACCTCTTTGAAGCATAATTTGGAGGTGAAACTGAAACTTTTACTTCTTATCTTTCTATTTAAGTTTTATATCAATGATTTATCTAGCTTCAAGTTATAGATTGAACAACTGATGTGCTTGCCTCAATTTATGGGGTATACCCACTAGAATTGCATTACCGTTTCTTTGAGTACACTCAACATATGTTGAATTTGTTGCCCATATACATTGTACTTTTCTCTTGTTTCTTACTTTATTTCATCCCGAATCTCAGTCTAGGTCATGTGATTAAATAATGGGCCCAACATGCACCTTCTTCACTAGTTATGGTATCTGCTAGTTCTGACCAAACTGCAAATTTGATCATTCCATAGGACACTTTGGTTGTAGTTAGTCAATTTGTTCACCAATTGATATTTGTGTTTCGTTTCTTCGGTAGTGATCCATGTTGGCTGCTTGTTCTTCAGATTCTTTATCTTCAAACTTAGCAGTGGAATCTGGTAGAGAAAAATCTATAGAATGATCTTCAATGTCATAAACCTGCCAGCTACCTTCTAGTGTTGAAAATTTAGGAACAGATGAATGGTGTTCCACTTCAAGAAGAAAAGTGGGCTTTTACTTTTTTGCAAGGTTGCAAGAGTCCACTGGTTTAAATGTGAATGAGATGTATGTTCAAGTTATCAACCAACTAAGCAACAAATAATGTCTTCTTGATCAATGAAAATTTTGAGGGTGAAATTTCGCCACTGGGTGAAATATGAGGTATTAAAATATTCAATTGGTGAACTTTTTATATTGCAATACTTTCTAAAGTTTAGCCAATAAAAAATACTTTAGCTATAAATATTTCATGTATTAGCCAAATACTTTTTTAACCCTAATCAATATGCCACCTGTCCAACTTTGCCCTCTATAGTTTAGATGGAGATTCATCCTAAAATTGTCAAAGAAGTGTTATGCAAACTGTAATTCACCCTAGGATTGATGAGCCTTACATTTCTATGTTTTTCCAACTGCGATTCAACCTTGGATTAATGAGTCTTCTATGTGGATATATTTTAGAACCATGAATACATTTGAGGTGAAATTTTGTGGAGGACTCGACAGAATCTGAGTCTAAAAGTATTAAATTTGTCAGTTATTGAGTCTTTGATTAATTAAGAGACAAGGAAAATTATCAGAGGATATTGCTTGTGATTGTTGTCAAATTAGAGGAGATTTTGGTGAAGTTTAGAAGCCAGTAAGTACTTGCCACTACAACTTAATTCACAGACAATATTTTTGTTTGGCACTTTGATTTTATTTGCATGTATGCAAGGCCTTTAAAAATATATGCATAATTATTGCATTTTATTATTGCAATTTATCTTTAAGATCATGGTTGTATTTGTGACTGTTGAAGTGGGTGTTGAAGATTCAAACATGGGTCTCTCTGTTCTTGGGAAAAAAGAAAAAATCGAAACCATATATAGCTGAGAACAACTATGGCTAGATTATACTGAGAATTTATTTTTCTTCTTTGTTTTGGAATTTCAGTATCAAGCCTAGTGAATCGACAGATAATAACATCATATTATAGGGATGGGTTCTAAACCTTGTCTACTTAGAAGCTAGATAGATAATGTGTCACTTTGATCTAGGAGATAAGAAGTTCTTGAACTAGCTGAGGATGCCCCTAATGCTTTGAGTTTATATTTGACTACATCATTTTAAGAAGCCGATGAAGAGGTTGTGTTGAACTATCGCTCGACTCCCCTGTATTTTGGGTAGTCTTCAAAGTTTGGTCAACTTAAGAAGGGGAGGAGGGCATTAATATGGTGGATAAGGTGACAACTTGTCCCATCTTCATGCCTTTGAGGATGGTCACTTTGGTGATGTTCAAAAAATACAATGCATAGGAGACCAAGATTGATCATTGAAGTTTAGATTAAACCATTTGTTTCGAGTTTTAATTGGTTGTTGGCCTAATCCCCTCTATGGAGAAAACCTAGGTTTGGATGAGAGTAGGTTTTCCCTCTTCATCGCCTTGATGGTCTCTACCATTGATTGTGATTATCCTATTATGTATGTAAATTCTCATTTTATGACTATTTAATTTTATATATGCTTTCTCAAAAGTTAATTTGTATAAGAATAATTTTATGGAAATTATTATACACACAAAACCTAAAAATTGCAAACCATTTAATTATTATTATATACAGGCTTTGTGTTGAGTCGAAATGAGCCACTATGGATGAGTATCAATAGATGGAAAGATTTAGAACGTAGAATTATTATGGATGGGTGGCTTGTTGGAGGAGAATTTCACTATAGGAAATGGAAAGAGAAAGGACATCAGACAAATGAGGAGGTGCTCTACAACATGTTTGATCAGAGCAATTTTGATGTAGAAGTAGAGTCATCCAAGAGTAGGAGAAGGGATGGTGTGATTAAGAAAGTGGATAGAAGAAAATATGTGAATTTTGTTTCCATGGGATGGTCATGCCCTTGAGGAAATTGATAGGAAGGTCAAAGAAACTAATGAGGAGTATGGGCTGGAACTTGAAAGTCAAGGTTAGGGTTTAGGTTTGAGGGGAATGAGAAAGATGTTGCTCAAAAGTATGATAATGATTTTCTTACTTATATATTTGGGAAGAAGATTAAGGAGGGTTTGGAGTGGAGAGAGAAGGAAACGAACATGTCTATGGACGGAGAAATCTATGGCAACTGCCAGAATTGATCTAAGGAATGTTGAGATTGGTGAGTTTGAGAAGCATACCAAGGGCATTGGGATGAAATTGTTAGATAAGATAATTTTATTAATGTCCAACAAGTGACCACAAGATTAGGTCAATGGGGCTAAAAATATATGTCCATTGTGAGTACAAAGTGGGAATGCAAAACAACTCCTATAAATGTTGAGAGAAAAAGGGAAGAAAGTGAAAATAGTACATCACAAGTAAGCATAATAGTACATTGAGTTTCTAAGTCGGATCAAAGGAACCTAAAAGGTATAACAAAGGTATAATCCTGGTCTCCTATGCACTATATTTTCTAAACATCATCAAAATGACCATCTTCAAAGGCACGAATATGGGACAAGTTGTCATCTTAGCAACCACACTAACACCATCCTCCCCTTCTTCAGTTGACCAAACCTTGAAGACTACCCAAAATGCAGGGGAGTCTGAGAGACAATTCGACGAAACCTCTTCCCCGACTTCTTACAATGATGTAGTCAAATCTAAACTCAAAGCATCATCGACATCCTCAACTTAGTTCAAGAACTTATCCACTAGCTTGAGGTGACATATTCTCTATCCAGCTTCTAAGCAAACAAAGTTTAGAACCCACGCCTATAATATAATGCTATCATTTTTTGATTCACTAGGCTTGAGACTACAATTCCAAAGCAAAGAAGAAAAACAAATTATTGGTAACAAAACTAGCCACAGTTGTTCTCAACTATATATGGCTTCGAATTTTTCTTTTTACCAAGAACAAAGAGCCTTGAGTTTGAATCTTCAACACCCACTTCAACAACCACAAATACAAGCTTTATCTTAAATAGAAATTACAACAATATAATGCAATAATTATGCATACATTTTTAAAGGCCTTCCATACATGCAAATAAAATCAAAGTGTCAAACAAAAATATTGCACGTGAATTAAGTTGCAGTGGAAAGTACTTATTGGCTTCAAAACTTCACCAAAATCTCCTTTAATTTGACAACATAAACAAGCAATATTCTTTGATAATTTGGCTTGCCTCTTAATTAATCAAAGACTCAATAACTAACAAATTTAATACTTCTACACTCAGATTCTGTTGAGTCTAGCACAAAATTTCACCTCAAATGTATTCACGGTTCTAAATATGTCCACATAGAAGACTCATTAATCCAAGGGTGAACTACAATGTGGCAAAAAACAGAAATGGAAGACTCCTCAATCCTTGTGTGAATTACAATGTGCACTACACTTCTTGACGGTTTTAGGATGAATCTCCATCTGAACTGTAGAGGATGGAGTCGGACATGTGATATATTGAATAGGGTTAAAAAAAGTATTTGGCTAACATATAAAATATTTATAGTTGAAGTATATTTTATTGGCTAAACTTTATAAAGTATTACAATATAAAAAGTTCACCAATTGAATATTTTTGCACCTCAGATTTCACCCAATGGTGAAATTTTGCCCTCAAAATTTTCACTGATCAAGATGACATTATTTGATGCTTGTTTGGTTGATAACTTGAACATGCATCTGATTCACATTTAAGTTAGTGGACTCTTACAACCTTGCAAAAAAGTAAAAGCCCACTTTTCTTCTTAACGTGGAACAATATGCATCTGTTCCTAAATTTTCAACACCAGAAGGTTGTTGATGAGATTCTGACATAGAATAACATTATATAGACTTTCCTCCACCAGATTCAAACGCTAAGTCTGAAGATAAAGAAGTTCAAGCACAAGCAGCCAACACGGATCACAACCAAAAAATCCAACACAAATATCAATTGGTGAACATATTGACTAGCTGCAACCAAAGTGTCCTATGGAATGATCAAATTTGCAAGTTGGTCAAAACTAGCAGATACCATCACCAATGAAGAAGGTGCATGTTGGGGACCTTATTTAATCACATGACCTAGACTGAGATTCAGGATGAAATAAAGTAAGAGACAAGAGAAAAGTACAATGTTTATGGGCAACAAATTCAACATAGAAGGTGAGAATGTTGAGTGTACTCAAGCGAACAGTTATACAATTATAATGGGTATGCCCCATAAATTGAGGCAAGCACATTCATTGTTCAATCTATAACCTTAATCCAGGTAAATCGTTGATATAAAATTAAATAGCAAGATAAGAAGTAAAAGTTTCAATTTCACCTCCAAATTATGCTTCAAAGAGATATCTTTGGTTGAGGCATTTAGAGCCTTGTACTGCTCAAGGAGATATTCTTTCTCAAAACCTGAAGTTAACATACTTTGAGTTAAGTACTTCCCATAAAGCATTTGTTCCTTTTGATGGTAATTTGTGCTTGCAGAGGAAATATGCATCATTGAGATCTGCATATATAAAGTGAAATGTCATTTTCATGGTTTTATTTGACTACTAGTGTGATAGGGAGGTGAAACATCCAAAAGAAAGTGATTGTAGGGATCAGATATTAAAACAACTCCCAAGTTGCAGACAAAGAATGCCCCACGCATACAAAAGTTGTTTAAAATGTGCTACTGTGCATGTAAAGTAGTTCTAAAATGTGCCACTAAGACTCTTATCACAATTGTACGAGTATGTAAATAGGAGAAAAGGAATAAAAACTATTACAACTCATCCACAAAAAATACATAGAAATGCAGGATGTCATGCAACAAGGTAAGCAATTAAAATACATTAAACATTATCAACTTCAAAGCAAGATATGGCACAAGTATCTACTTTGACTTTAATGAAGAAAAATTAAAGCAGAACATGACAGAAGGAATAAGCAAGTTTCAAAGTCTTATCGGACATGGGAATAGACCAAGGGGATTAAGGGTTCAATTTGGTGTGGGAATGATCCTTTCTTTAGGATGGTATATATAAGGGTGCAATGTACTACTCCGTAGATCTAACGTTGAAAAATGCTAGCTATGCAACAAACTATTTTACACAACCTCAATAGTCAAAACCATAACAAAAAGAAGGCTTGCCAAAGCAAGCTACAAAATTGCAACAACTCTCAGTCAAGGGAATAAAAGAGGGCTATTCCATTTCATAAGACAAAAACATGCAACTATCTTTATTCAACGGATTTGACGGTTCCTCAATTTGAGTCTTGATTTTCATTTTATGTCAGGTTGCAAGTCGCATCCTGAACCATTTTGGGGACTCTTGGCTAATACCTCCTTGGGGCATAAAAACCTAACGTAGCAACATTTTTGAGTTTCATGAGTTGTTGCAAGCTTGTTTAGGCATGGACTAGGTGACCACTTTGTCCATCCACTCTCGAGGTATGATTTCATAAATTGGACCCTTAATCCAAATGTTGCATTGTTTCTTATTGGGCGAAACCCTAGTTCAGAAAATCGATGAATAAAGCAACCTCTAAGGCATGGGACCCAGGAGTGAGGGGTGCTCTAGCTGAAATCGTATGTCATGAATCCATCGAAGTTGACGGTTTTGCAATACAAGTGTCGGTTTTCATTTTATGCGTAGTTGCAAGCCGCATCCCAAACCATTTTGGGGACTCTTGGCCAATTCCTCCTTGGGGCATAAAAAACTAACGAAGCAACATTTTTGAGTTATGTGAGATGTTGCAAGCTTATTTAGGCATGGACTAGGTGAGCACTTTGTCCATCCGCTCCCGAGGTACGATTTCATAAATTTGATCCTTAATCGAAAATTTGCATTGCTTCTTACTGAGCAAAACCCTAGTTATCGAAATCGATGAATAAAGCAACCTCTGAGGCATGGGACCCATGATTGAGGGGTGCTCTAGCTGAAATCATAAACCAGAAATCCAACGAAGTCGACAGTTCCTCAATCAGAGTCTTAGTTTTCATTTTATGCCCAATTGCAAGTCGCATCCCAAACCATTTAAGGGACTCTTGGCCAATTCCTCCTCGGGGCATAAAAACCTAGCAGTGCAACATTTTTGAGTTCCGTGAGGTGTTGCAAGCTTGTTTAGGAATGGAATAGGTGACCACATTGTCCATCCGATCTTGAGGCATGGTTTCATAAATGGGACCCCTTAATCCAAATGTTGCATTACTTCTTACTGAGCAAAACCCTAGTTCTTGAAATCGATGAATCAAGCAACTTCTGAGGCATGAGACCCAGGAGTGAGGGGTGCTCTAGCTGAAATCCTATGCCAGGAATCCAACGGAGTCGACAATTCCTAAATTTGAGTCTCGGTTTTCATTTTATTCCCAGTTTCAAGTCGCATCCCAAACCATTTCGGGGACTCTTCACCAATACCTGCTTGGGGGATAAAAACCTAACAGAGCAACATTTTTGAGTTTCATGAGATATTGCAAGCTTGTTTAAGCATGGTCTAAGTGACCACTTTGTCCCTCTGCTCCTTAGGCATGGTTTCATAAATTGGACCCCTTAATTCAAATGTTTCATTGCTTCTAACTGAGCAAAACCTTGGTTTTCGAAATCAATGAGTAAAGCAACTTTCGAGGCATCGCACCCGGGAGTGAGGGGTGCTCTAACTGAAATCCTATGCCAAGAATCCATCAGAGTCGACGGTTCCTCAATTCAAGTCTCAGTTTTTATTTAATGCGCGGTTGCAAGTCGCATCCCAAACCATTTTAGGGACTCCTTACAACTCTGGTTATCACAATGAATAGTAGTAGGATCCATCTCATGATCAAACAAGTCAGTCAGAAGTTTGTGAAGCCACATTGCTTCATGAACTGCCACACTCAATGTAATGTACTATGCTTCTACGGTGCTTAATGCCACAGAGCTTTGTTTTCTTCTACACCAGGAAACCATGGCCGAACATAAAGTGAAGCAACAACCAAAGGTGTCTTTTTTGTCTACTGTGCTTCCTTCCCAATCTGCATTGACATATCCTTGCAGGCTCAAGTCCACACTGGATGCATATCTCAGGCCATAACCAATTGTGCCTCGTAAGTATCTCAATACATGTTTTGCAGCTATCTAGTGTGTTTGTCTCAGTTGGCTCATAAACTGGCTAAGAACATTTACTGCATAGCAAATGTTTGGTCTAGTGTTAACCAGATGCATCAGAGATCCAATCAAATATTGGTATAAGTGTGGATCTACATGTCTTGAATCAGTGTCACTCATTTTCTTCAAATCCATTACCATTGCAGTGGGCATGGATTTGCATTTTGTCATGCTGAACTTTTTTAGTAACTCCATAATATATTTTCCTTGACTCAGGAAAATCTCATCTGTTCTATGCCATACTTATATTCCCAGGAAGTAGTGCATCAAGCCCAAATCCTTCATTTAAAATTTTGAGGTCAATGCTTGTTTGCATTCAACAATGAGTCTCCCTGAACCGGTGAGGAAAAGGTCATCCACATATAGGAGCAAAATCAAACACTCATTGCCATCAATGTGATAGTACAAGTTTGGATCAACAATGTTTTTATTGAAACCAAAACTCATCAGAAATCCATCCATTTTCTCGTACCAAGCACGTGGTGCTTGCTTTAGGCCATATAGGTCTTTCTTCAACCTACATACATGAGATCTTTTGTTGTGTACAATGAATCCTTTTGGTTTCTCAATATAAACTTCTTCCTCAATTTCACCATTGAGAAAGACTGTCTTTACATCCATCTGATGTAGCTTCCAACCCATGGAAGCAGCTAGTGAAATGATAGATCGGATGGAGGTGTATCGGGCTATTGGTGTGAAAGTATCGTCATAGTCAACTCCCTCTACTTGTGAAAACCCTCTGGCCACAAATCTTGCTTTGTATTTTTCGATGCTTCCATCGACAACATGCTTGATTTTGTAAATTCATTTGGAAGTCACTACAAACTTTCCCTCTAGTCTTGGAACAACATCCCATACATCATTTTTTAATATAGATTGGTATTATTTAGTCATGGCATCTTTCCATACTTGTTCACCTGAAGCTTCTCCATGAAAGTCAATAATGTGGGTCATGGCCGAAAGGTAGCTTGAGAATCTCTTTGGTCTCTTGCTTTCTCTGGTTGTTCCTTGTGGCGACTTTATGCCCTTCTGCTTCTTGTAGAGTTTGTCGGGCCCAAGCAAGCATTTTATGTCCAATTGTAATGTCTCTGGCTATGTTTGTTAGAGCAACTGAATCTGCTAGAGCAACTGGATCAACTGGAGCTATTGCATCATCTGGAATAATATTTGTCTCCCTTTGAACTGTTGAAGGGGGAGAAGGCATTGTTTCATTATCAATTTCCATATGAGCTTCTCTGGATTTCTGGAAGGCTACTTCTTCTTCAAAAGTAACATCTCTGCTTACTTCAATTTGTCTCTGACCTAGAATGTAGATTCGATATGCTTTTGAGGATTCATTGTATCCTACAAATGTGCCCTTTCTTCCTGAAGGTTCTAGTTTGGATCTCTTTTCTTTGG
>ML786532.1:156314-195217 GCA_009831015.1 Picea engelmannii | reverse complement strand
CCGAGCATTGTACGGATATGATGCTCCCACTTTGGTAGACTTGGTCTTCGGGGAGAGCAGAGCTCCCAAGGCCAAGGATTGGATCATAGAGAGTCGGGAGATTCTCAAATTGTTGAAAGAGAACCTGCAGACGACGCAAAACCGAAAGAAGATAAGCGCAGACAGGCACAGGATAGAGCGCAGCTTTGAGGTTGGAGATTTGGTTTTCTTGAGACTCCAACCCTACAGGCAGTCATCTCTAAAGAAGAGTGGAGCCGAGAAGCTCAAGCCCAGATTTTATGGTCCTTATAGGATCATGCACCGAGTAGGCGAGGTTGCTTACGAGCTAGAGCTTCCAGAGGGGAGCAAGATTCATAACATGTTCCACGTGTCTTGCCTAAAAAAGGCAGTGGGACAATTCATTGACACATCAGAGGAGCTTCCCCCGTTGGATGAGGAGGGACAGTTGGAGTTAGTTCCGGAGGAGGTTTTGGATTTCTGGGAGCGGAAACTAAGGAGCAAGGTCATTAGAGAGTGTTTGATCAGATGGAGAGGGCTTCCAGTAGAGGACGCTACTTGGGAGAGCGAGCAAGTGTTGCAACACCTTGGACTAATATTGCTTGAGGACAAGCAATTTCGGGAAGGGAGGACTGTAATGTCCCTTTCCAAATAGGAGCTCCAGAAAAGGAGGCTTAATGGTTTAAACCACCCCGTTAGACTATAGCCAGGGTCAAAGAGGGGTAAAAAGGGTTACTAGAGGTCACTCTAGTCACGAGTGTTATATTTGGAAAGTGACATTGAACTAACAAGGGTTAACGATGCTTTTAAGTCATTATGAGCTAAAAATAGAAGTCAACAGTGAATTAGGGTTTCAACATGATTTAGGGTTTTGGAAAGCTATAAAGAAAGGGTCAGCGACCTAATTCATCATTATGCAGATTATGACTTGTCATTGAGGAGAAGAGGCGCATCTCAGGAGAGTTAATTCAGTGTATTCCAGGAGGAAGACACCAGTTGGTTGATTTCAGTGTTGAAAGACACACCCTAGTCACCGGGAAGATCATCCAGGTCTTCCATCATTCTTCATTGATTCCGCAGTGCTCCCATATTATGGGTATTATCTTTTAGTTGCTTATTTGTATTCCGGCTAAGATCCTTTTGTCTTTTGATCTAGTCGAGTGTTGTTATTTTTCAGCAACAATTGCTTATTTTTCGACTAAGATCCTTTGTATGTTGATCTAGTCGAGTATTGTCAGTTATTCGGCCGCATTCGACCATTTTGTAATCCACAGATATATCATAATACAAACTTGCAGTCCTTTGTCGCGTTTATTATTTGTATGATCATTTATATGCTGTAAACCTTTGATCCTACACACACATTAGCAACGTTTCCCAGACTAGCCAAGTTAGGAACATTACATAAAGTGTCCCCCAAAACCTAATGGTTTATAATTGTTTTTCGCCTTTTGCACGCTACTATGTCGCACATCCTTCTGCCACGCTCTTTGACTCCTCGAAGTCCACTCCCTTCACGGACTCTTGTCCATCTTCTAATTGTTTTTTACTCTTTGACTTCCTTTTGGTGTAAATCCCAAAACTTATTCAAAATGTGTCTCCAACAACGACCAACAATATCCTTTCTGTTATTTTTTTGGTGTGTTCCCTCGAGGTTAGGGTTTTAAGGGTGCCTATGGATAAGGGTTTGCCCTGTGCTATAGCTCTATGATATACAGGTGGGGTCGAACAATAATACTCAACCCAATATCTCAGGGCACCAACTAAGGAGGCTCGATCGTACCCTTAGCCGTACTACCCGATTACCCATGTACTAAAGAGTATCTTCCCGAGTGTTGTTCTTGATGGCACTATCACAATCATGTGATAGATTAGTTGATCTAGGGATGGTTTTAGGAGACCTAGAGGACTCACAATATACTTGCTAGTATGTGGGAGTGAGAGTATGTCTGATGCAGTACTACTCGAGGGGTACCAACAGGGGTTACAAAGGTTTCCAACAAGGTGAAACTTTGGTTTCTAGGCAACCCCATGAAATTTTCTGTATTTCCTGCGTGTAGTCTTCCCCACCACAGTTTTATCTATTGAATGATAGATCTTTGTGCTTTAAAGATGCTGACAATACACGTCTCTACCTTGGAAAAAATAACCCACAATTCTTGCCAAGGAAAGTGCTATGATACCATTTGTAAGGTACCATAAGTAATGTAATATGCAGAAATATGAATACTCAACAATTACCAATGGAACAATAAAATATTGAGAATAACAATACCAACAATAATACCTTTATTGAAAGAAAGAAATGTTCACTAGCCTCTTCGAGGGGGCAACCTCCAATAGAGTAGAGCTCTATTACAATAAATATCAAGACAAAGACTTCTCATGCCTCCTACTCTTATTTATACTAATTCTATCTTATAAAGAACATTCTAGAGGAAGATCTCTCTAAAAGCGAAAGTTTCTATTAGGTCTTCTTACATTGACTTGTTCAGATTGATTAAATAGACCTTATTAACTAATGTTGACCTTTATTACATGGAAAATATATTATTCTACCTACGTGAGAGGTTAGGGAGGTTAGGTCCCTAACAACTAACTTTTGTTTTCAAGGGCCAAGGTTACTCTAAAGAGGAAATATGCAGTGTTTTGAGGTATTGTTCATGGATTTGGATGCATCAAACCTTTCTTTAGGACCCAAGGGATGGATTCCTTCCCTAAATCGTTTCTAGGGCCTTAAGACACATGTCTATTGTTTAAAACCACAAAGTGACATCGACATTCCTAATCATAGGCTAATGATACCCTTAGGAGGCCATGTGTGGTTTGTTTGAGGCATCTTTCTTGGCCCTGGATGGTTAGAAGCTTCCTTTAGGGATTGACATTCGTGTTTCCTTCCTTGGCCTTATCCACAACCCTGAGACCCATATATAGTGCTAAAAAATGCTAGTTATACCTATACACATAATTAGAGGCAAATGATGCCCTTGATATGTCATTTGTGGTGCTTTAAGGTGTCATTCTAGGCCTTAGAAGCTCACATGCTTTCTTTAGGACCTAACTCTTGGGTTTGTTCCCCTAAACATACCTAGGGTCTAGAGACTCATACTAAATGTTTAAAAACTCATAATATTAACTATCCCCGTCTCGAGACCAGTGATACCCTGCAAAGGTCCTTTGTGGTGGTTCAACATGTTGTTGATGGGCCTAGATGCCTAAAAGCTTTTTTAGGACCCAAGGCATGGGCTTCTTTTATTATTGAAACCCCAACCTCACTCGACTCGCTTACTAATTTATTATTGAAACCCTAGCCCTAATTGGCTCTCTCTCGTTATTTCTGTTTCAATAACATTTTTGCAAATGCTTTTCACTGCATTGATTCTATGGAGTTTTGGAGAGGGGGCTCTGTTGATAAAGGTTAACTGCCATGGTTTTAAACTGTGTGATTCACCGCCAGTGTCTGGCTTGCTTTTTGTTCACAGAAAATAAGATTGTGGTTTTTTGGTTTTACAGGCGGTAGGGGTAAAGATATTGGAAAATGGCCCAGAGGAAGAAGAAGAGGAGGAGGTGGTAGAGAGTTATCTGGAATGGGTGGAGTCGGGAAGAAGTGGGTTGAACGCATGGGAGCAAATGGGTATGTTTGATAATCTTATCACCTTTAGGAGTGAACACCATTGATTTTGGCAATGACAGCTACAATTTTTCTAAAATGTATTTAAGTGATTACAACCCTTTCGTATTATATTCTGAATTGATATTATTTCACGCGTTTCTATTTTTTGAGGCTAGAAAAAAATTCTGTATGACTCAATAAATCACCCCTAGGTAATAATATTACATGGATTGCAGATCGGAGGGCCTGTGGGCTCGTCTCTGAGTCTAGGCCCTCTGACTCCGGATACTACATAACACAACCAAGATTTAACTGTAGCTGTAAAATATGTCAATATGATTACTGTACAGTGCATACTGGAGCGTACTAATAACATATAACATGTTTGGGTCAGACACGGATAACCCAGGCCGATTGTACATAAGCAGGTTGACCGTGTTATGGAGACTTCTCCTGTTCCGCGTTGTTGCCCATTCTGCCGGACTCCAAATCACTCTATTCGAGATGCTACTCAGCTGGTCTCGAACTTGCTCTTCAAGCTATGACGGGCTCTGTTATTTTCATAACAATACTCTACATGCCTTTTGAGAATGTTTTAAACTCCCCCAAATCCTTCTCCAGCCTCACGACTTTTGGTCTGCTCCGAGCTTGAGGCATCTGTACTGGTCAACTCGTTCTGCGGTCCTGGTCATTCATTGCTTGAGAGACAAAGATTTCTTTGTCTGGAGCCCTTTACACTCCGAGGTCAGAGAGGTACTGCTTTTTCTTTTGTAGACCTAGTCCACCTTTGCTGATCCTCCTCGCTGGTAACTTTTTTATTTTGATTTGAGGGCGTCAACGGAGGTCTACTAACGAGCAATCTACAGTGCCGTTGATGAATGCCTCCAGGCTTACAACTATCTCTGAAGTCCACCTTATCTGGAAAAGATACCAAGGCTATCTGCCAATTTACAGATTTGATTTGAATGTATTTTACCTGTCTTAGGTTTGCATTGAGAGTAATTTGTTCATTTATCATGCCGGGCTGATTGGAAAATTTCTCTTTCCAATACAGCTTTCCAATTTCTAGTTTTCTGTGGTTCCCTCATTACCCAGTTCTATAGTTCCCGCCATTTTAAAGAGGATGGCCTGATTAGCCATCTAATCCATAGTAGCAATATTCGTGCAGGAATTCGAATTCATACTTATTTGAATAAATTTGAATTTGATTCGACACAAAAAAAAATGTGTAATAAAAAAATCCAATACTGCTTCTATATGGAAGTATACATCTCATAGATACAAAAATATGCATCAATTTTAAAAAGAGTTTCAACCTCTAAAAAAGGCAAAAAAACTGTTTTCTTGATAATTTTGCCTCTAATTTATATTTATAGATGTGTTTAAGTTTTTTTAAATATTTTCGAGGGTTTTGTTAAGTTTGTTTTTAAAATTTGTCAAATTTTTGTACAACAAACGTGGAATCTTGCTACTACAATCTAATCTACTAAATGGTTGGCCTTTTTCACATTTTGGAATCCAATGGTGTTAAAATGCTGCTTTATGTTTAAGAACTATTGGATACTTCTTGTTAGTTCCCTGTAAAATCTCTAGGGTTTCTAGGCTGGAAAAAGGGAAGTTAACTTTGCACAGTAACACACGGTCTCTTCACCATAAACATGTAGCATTTATAGATAACTAGCATATGAGTAGAATCAGTACTGTAGCATAATAATACCACCAGTAATTATAGCCATACAATATCCAAAAACCAACAGTAAAACCCTCTAAAGGCTGCTGTCACCACTTTAGTAAACCATGAATACAGTATCCAACCAATCGCTGCTGTCATAGCAGCCATTCTTGCAACAGAAAAATATACTAAATTAATCCTGGGACTTGATTAGTCTCTACAACAAAAATACTTAATAAAAACCTGGAGTTGACAGTCTTCTAATGACGGTTCAGTTCCTCTTTGCTGCTCCCTTGTCAGCTGCAATATGTCCATGGTCTGGACCAACGCGGCTGATAATCCACCCAGCACCCCCCTTGGCTCAACAAGGCTCTAATGCGGCCCCTTCTCCCAAGGTCTGTGCTAGCAGATAGGGTTCAGCCCCCTCCTCCAAGTCACAAAGTATAGGTTCGGTCTACTTTCAGGGGCTGGAACAACACTAAAACAACTCGCTGCAGTCCTAAATGCCCCCAGCCTCCACCTAGACACTTTTCCCCACCTTCCATAGATCATAAACAACAACCTGACCTCCTTTAGTCCTCTGGAATGGCCACATAACCCTCAACGATTCCCTTCAACAGCTAGACCTCCAATGGGTATGTTGCTGATGCAAAGACTGAACCGGGGCTGAGCTAGGGTGAGCACAAGCCCACCGAAACCCAACAAAAGCTGAGGGTTTATCAACTCTCTACAGAATTGAGGCAATCGCTTCCTATAACAGAAAGGAACAATTCCAAATATGAATTCTTGTGTGTTTTTCCAATTGAGCCTCCCTCTCCTTATATAGTTTCCCTTTTTGCTTGATTCCCTTTTTTGGTGGCTTATCCCTCAAGTTAGGGTCTTTTACCCTTTTCTTTACCCAATGGTGGCTTATCCCTTAAGTTGGGGGTCTTTTACCCCTTTCTTTGCCCCATGGACACCTTTAAAACCAAGCGTTGCCCTCCTTGAGCCCATTAAAGCCTCACGACTCCCCTTTAGTTGGGGACTATGGCCTACGAGGAGCCCCCTAAGCCACTACGCTCCTCATCCTGTGGGGTTAAATGGGAGGGGACATGACAACCCTCCCTCCCCGAGATTGCTTGTCATCAAGCAACTGCAACTCAAGGTGCTGTAAAATCCGCTCTCCCTCCCATGTGGCATCCTCCTCTGGTAAATCCTTCCATCTTACCAAGTACTCATTGATCGTTTTGTTTCTCAAGTGTTTTTCCCTGAATGCCAAAATCTGTGCGGGAACCAAAATCAAATGACTTTCCTCATCCAAGGGTGATAGATCTGTGGAAGAAACAACTTGCTGGCCCAAGGCCTTCTTGAGGCAAGAAACATGGAACACATTGTGAATTTTGCCTCCCTTCAGGAACTTTAACTCACAAGCCATTTCTCCTACTCTTCTGATCACCTTGTATGGTCCATAGAAACGTCGCTGGAGTTTTTCTGCGCCACTTTTCTTCAGAGAAGACTGTCGATATGGTTGGAGTCTCAAAAAGGCCAGATTACCCTCCTCGAAGCTACGCTTCACTTGGTGCCTGTCCGCATATGTCTTTTGTTGATTCTGCGCCATCCGTAGGTTATCCTTTAGGACCCTCAGGATATCTCGACTCTCTTGAATCCAATCCTTCTTGGCCTTGGGAGCCCTGCTCTCGTTGAATGCTGTTAGATTTTAGCGAAAGAGTAAAACAATGATATTCTTTTAAATTCTGTTCACTAATACAACTTTAGATCAACGCATTAAACCAAGACATAAACAGATTTGAATACATGAAATTAAAATTCTGAACATAAACAAAGTTTCTGAGTGCAGAAAAACAAACCTTAGCTTACCTCTTAGCAAATGAAGAATGTACCTGCCACATGTGTGGATGTGGTCCTCTTTTATATGCTCAAAAAAATTAGTTTAAGGTTCATGGATCAAACCTCTAGGGTTTTGATCTCTTATCATATGGACATGTAGACAACTTGCCAAAGGAAAAATCACAAGTAGGGCTGGAGAAGAATACTTAGCTGCTATCCACAACCGAGACTAAAGAACTCAGCAACAACAATTGGGACAGTGAACTTTTCCCAAAGAAGACAACAACAACTTCACAAGCAAAACCTCCACAACAAGGAAAGCAAAACCCTTCACAACAGGGACAACAAAACCCTTCAACAAGGAGGAACAAAAACCCTTCAACAAAGATAGCAAAACCCTTCAACAAGGAGCAGCAAAACCCTTCAACACAGGGACAACAAAACCCTTCAATAAGGAGAGAAAAACCCTTATGTACCTGTAACTTGGTCTTGTAACTTCTTCAGGTTAGTGATCATCGGTGTGGACAAGGACTTACAATCCAACATGCCAAATCTGCGAAGCACATCAACTGCAATATTTGCTCTGTGAGAGAAAGATCTCATCTGGTTTCTGCCACACCTTTAAGCCCAAGAAATAATGCATAAGACCCAAGTCTTTCATTTCAAATTCTTCTGAAAGCTCCCTCTCAGTCTGAGCTATCAAATTTTCCTCTCTTCTGAGGAACAGATCATCCACATACAATACTAAGATAACAGGATGATTTTGTACAATCTTTATATATCAAGATTTGGATCTGCTATACTCTTGGTGAACCCAAGACTCTGAAGAAAACTTTCAATTCTTCCATACCAAGCTCTTGGAGCTTGTTTCAATCCATACAAGGCTTTCTTTAGCTTGCAGACATGGGATTCTTTATGAAACCCCCAGGTTGCTCGATATAAACCTCTTGCTCAACTTTACTGTTAAGAAAGGCAGTCTTAACATTCATCTGGTGAAATTTCTAATCAAAATTGCAACAAGAGATATAAAGGACCCGATGGAAGTATACCTGGTAACGGGAGGAGAGATCTCGTCATAGTCAATTCCTTCTAGCTTTGAATTTTTCAAAACTGCCATCTGCTGTATGTCATGGCCTAACTCACATACTAGGACTACTCCCTCTAAGGCTCATAATATGTCTGCCTCCCTGCGTGTGCAAATTGGCTCCCTCTGAACCTATAAGATCCTTTGACTCTGATCTGGTGTTGTATCTTTTCAAGATGTTCTTGGTGTCGGTACCAAGTTTAATATGAAAAATTGAGTCAAACTTATTGAGCTCCTATGCCAAGGATAATGGCTCAATTACAATCTTAGGACTCTCGATTAAAATGAGATATCTGTAGGGTTCCCAAAACAAGGGAGAAATGCCCCAACTACCAAGATAATTTGTTGGACTCCTTAACCAAGAAAATAACCCAAGGTTACATGTTGTCTTTCATATCGGGGATAATAGTCCAACATACTGTTGAATTTCCAAACTAGGGAGAAAGACCTAGCTTACATCAATTAAAACAAGTATGTGCTGAGATCACAACTTCCTTGGTCATATAACAAAAATACAAATGAAATTCTGACAGTGTTCCTTTAAGACACCGGTTCATAAATACGACAGGAAGGTAAAGATAGCTCTTCTTGCTGTCTTTAGTAGTCACAAATTTAGTGATTGAATGCAAATGGTGCATACCTGGACTTACCTTGAACATGCTTGGGTTGAAGACATGCTTGTACTTTGCAGCTTGCTACCAACTGAAGTGATCTAAGACATCTTATGTGTATGCAGATGTTTGACATGTATCTGTTAGTTCAAGTAATTCCATATCCTCAAGAAATCATCCCACTGTCCTGTGGATAATACACTATTCATCCATATGCTAAAAGTTAACAATACGTCTTAAAGAATGAGGCCAAAGGCTGTATTGTCCCAAATTATGTTCTTACTAAAATCAACCCTAACATGTTTTTCTCAATGCCAAGCACCAAAGAATTGCCATGTTTCTAGCACTCAATGTATTATGGTTAACTTTATGGATTATTGATTCCAGCAAAATTCCTATGCCTCTCTCATAGAGTTCATAAGTGTTATGGTTCCACTTGTGATTGTACATGTTGAAAATCTGCTGTGTTGACCATGCACACTATATAAATCAATTCGACTAGCTATTCAGTTGAATCATAACAGTAAATGCTTGAAATGGATTTCCAAGGGCTGTCGAGAGCACAAACATAGCTAATATACATTCATGGACCATGAGGACACATGTTTTGCCATTTTAGTGGCATAAGTTATTGTTGCAAACTTCACAGGGAGCCATAAAAGCAATGCTTGGAATACAACCAGTTGAAAAGGTGTGAGCTTGAGTTTGTGGTTCAAGGACTGCCCTTCACTACTGTTCTGCTGTTCACTACTTTTAGATCTGACTTGGACCAGTGGCTGCCTCAGCCTTAAAACAAGTTAGGTTCTAGAGTCTAAATGAAGGAGTCATACTGTAAATAGGATGAAACAAACTTACTGCTGATCTACAAAAATATTCCCTTAGAAATGGATCTACATAGGCTTAAGAGTTTGTCACTAAAGAGCTATTTTCACGCCCAATGCTCTGATCCCATGTTAGATTTTAGGGAAAGAGTAAAACATTGATATTCTTTTAAATTCTGTACACTAATACAACTTTAGATTAGCACATTAAACCAAGACATAAACAGATCTGAGTACATGAAATTAAAATTCTGAATATAAACAAAGTTTCTGAGTGCAGAAAAACAAACCTTAGCTTTCCTCTTAGCCAATGAAGAATGTACCTGCCACATGTGTGGATGTGGTCCTCTTTTATATGCTCAGAAAAATTAGTTTAAGGTTCATGGATCAAACCTCTAGGGTTTTGATCTCTTATCATATGGACATGTAGACAACTTGCCAAAGAAAAAATCACAAGTAAGGCTGGAGAAGAATACTTAGCTGCTATCCACAATTGAGACTGAAGAACTCAACAACAACAATTGGGACAATGAACTTTTCTCAAAGGAGACAACAACAACTTCACAAGAAAAACCTCCACAACAAGGAAAGCAAAACCCTTCACAACAAGGACAACAAAACCCTTCAACAAGGAGCAACAAAAACCCTTCAACAAAGATAGCAAAACCCTTCAACAAGGAGCAACAAAACCCTTCAACATAGAGACAACAAAACGCTTCAATACGGAGAGCAAAACCCTTCAATAAGGAGCAACAAAACCCTTCAACACAGGGACAATAAAACCCTTAAATAAGGAGAGCAAAACCCTTCAATACAGGGACAACAAAACCCTTTAATAAGGAGAGCAAAACCCTTCAAGACAGGGACAACAAAACCCTTTAATAAGGAGAGCAAAACCCTTCAATACAGGGACAACAAAAACCCTTTAATAAGGAGAGCAAAACCCTTCAATACAGGGACAACAAAACCCTTAAATAAGGAGAGAAAAACCCTTCAATACAAGAGCAACAAACACTTCATGACAACAAAACCTCCACAAGAGTGACAACAAGGAGAAGAACTTCCGCAAAAGCTTTAGCACAGGTAACGACATTCAATAGAAGAGGCCGCAACACCTTCCTTTTAGGTMTGTGGCTCTCTTAACTGATCTGGCARCCAAGAAGAGAGGTCGCGCCACCTTCCCTTAGCTCCGTGGCTCTCTTAATCAAACGGACAACTAGGGGAGAGGGCAAACAACAAGTCAGGAGATCCGACCCTCATCATCAACATACAAAAAATATCAGAGGTAACTCCCAACCATTTAGTGTTCAAGTGAATCAACTTCAGATCTGAAACAAAGAATCAAAAGGAGGGGCCTCTCCAACACCAAGAAAAAGCATGTCATTGAGGTAGTCGCAACAATAGAAGTGAGAAGAGTGAGAGTGTAATTGAATGCTAGAGGGTGTTGAAATATTGTGTAACTGCAAAGAATATTCTTATCCCCTTCTGTGGACGAAGTAAAAGATAAAATAAAATTAAGAAGTCGGCCCCCAGGCAAATTAAAGTTGTTCTAACTACCCAGAAAGAGAAGTCAACCCTGCCAGTGAAGAGACACCTCCTTTCAGCGCTTGCCAGTTTGTATAACTAAAGGAAGCCAACGCCTCATTTGTTCACTCACTCAACTCACTCATCTAGTGTGCAAGTATTGAAGGAAGCTGCAGTTACCAGTTGCCGGAAGAAGGAAGAGAGAGAGGCGCATTGCTTGGAGAGGATATTCTCTAGTGTTTGGTTTATTGTCTTGGCATTGGATTGGCTATGGTTCCTTGATTATTTTCTGGTCTAGCATCATGGTAGTTTGTCTCTCGTAGAGAGAGTTATTTTGGTACTGTACTTGGTTATTGAATCTATATTAAAGAAGTTTTGCTAGGTTTTCTTCCCCTTGAGGGTTTCCCAGGATAAATGCTTGTGTATCTTGTGATTGTGTTTCTCTTAGTGATCCTATCTATGCTATGGTTATCTAGTAAATGAAAAGAAACCTAATAATAGCTTAAACCTTAACATGGTATCAGAGCTAAGCTGAAGAGAGCATCTTTCACTGGATAAAGAAAAACGTCACTGTTGTCGTACAAGAAAATTAGAGCTTTTTGTTGGAGATGAATTTTTGCCTAAAACCCATCTAGAAAAGTGCGCCCTACCCTAGTGAAGCTTTTGGCATCTTGAGCGCACCTTTTCAGTGGATAGATCTCCCGGAAAGTGAAACCCTAGTTTTCACTGGTACCAGAAAACCAAAAAACTAGAAAACCAGAAGTACCAGAAAACCAGAAGTACTAGAAAACCAGAATCAGAACCAGAAAGCTGTAGTCCAGAATTTCGCAGGTCCAGTTTCAAGGGTTAGAAATTGGAATTTTCAGAAACTGACTATACCAGCATACTCGCCTCAGTCCAGCGCATCTTTCGGTGAGTTCAGTTTTCAGATCCAAGAAATTTGTTTTTTCTATTATTTCTATAGCTCGGAGGGCTAAGGTTTCTACTACAAGAAAGAATGGCTACCAACATGAGGGTAGAAGACAGGCTGGAAGGATTTGGAAACTTCAGATCTTGGAGGCAGAGGTTGCAGGTGATTCTAGACGAGAATGATCTCTTAGAACATGTTATAGTGGGTGTACCAGAACCAAAGGAAGAAGAACAAACGACCAAGCATAAGAAGAATGAAAATAAAGCAAAGAGAATCGTGTCAGATTCATTAAAGGATCACTTGATCCCTCATATATCCTAACTACAGACAGCAAGGAAAATGTATGAAGCACTCAACAGGTTATATGAAAGCAAAGACATTAGCCAAAATCTTGCCTTAAGAAATCAACTTCGTAATATGAAGATGGAAAACTCAGAATTTGTCCCATCCTATCTTATGAGAGTTTCTCAGATTAGAGATCAGCGTGCAACTATTGGAGATGTCATTGGTGACAAAGAGCTTGTAACCACAACCCTAAATGGGTTTCCAACATTTTGGATTCCTTTTGTACAAGGAGTGTGTGCAAGAAGCAAGTTACCCAAGTTTGATAAGTTATGGGCATATTGCACACACGAAGAATCTAGACTTGCAGACAAACAAAAGAGATTAATTGATGACGGAGAGGAAGCTCTTACAGTTCAAAAGAACAGAAGAAGTTCCTTCAGGGAGAACAATAAAGAAGCTAACTCCGTAAGAGTTCCAGATAAGAAGAAAGATGTTTCAAAGATGAGATGTTACAACTGTCAAAAGCTGGGACACTTTTCCTATGACTGTCCTCAAGGAAAAGGGAAAAGAAAGCATCAAGCACATGTGGCAGAGGAAGAGGAATCTCCTCCCTCAAAGAAAGCTTTAGTAGAAATTGAGGATTATGTACTTGGAGTTGAAGATAGTTGATCTGAAGAAAGATAGCAAATAGTGGAGTCCGTGGAGCCTCCCCACTCAAAAACAAAAGATAAGTATTCATGTTTATTTTTTGTATCTTGTTTGCTTTAATACTTTATCATTACAAGTTAGATTTTTGTGAGAATGTTAATTAACCTCGTTTTATTTCAGTGTCTATGCAGATTTATGAAGGAAGTATCAAAGAGGAGGATAAAGAAAGAGATAAAATATTTATTTCAGGTATGATCACTCATGAGAGTGACAAAGGTATGTGTTTAGCTATGATAGTAAGGGAAAATTTGGTAATTTCATCGCTAGAGTGAAAAAAAAAGAGTTCAAAAGTCTTATTCATGATTAGGGTTTTAGATGTGTACATGGTTGAACAAGTTTTGCTTAAAAAAAAAGGGATGTGTACTACTCTGATAGAAATCATGATATAGTTTTGTTTGATTATTGCTTATTGTTACTGATTGATTGGCTAAGTGACATATCTCAGAAAGCATACTGTAAGTAAGTTTACATGTCTCGGAAGCAAGAACTTATGCCTTGACTTGTAGAAGCTAGACAACATGACAAGGACTTATGATATGGTGACAATCAGTAAGAACCATACAATATCCAGTATTCATATAGGAGCAGGAGGCTCCTAAAGATGCGAAACATAAATGATCAAGATTAAGAGAAAGATGGATACTCAGATATAGTTGATGAGATATAGGTAACTGCAGGTTGCTCCAATACCGTTCTTATAGATGCAGAGGGAGTAGGTTGATCCAGTATGAAGTAAGAAAGAAAGAAATGTTCGAACTCAAGAAGGCACCCAGGAAAAGAGAAGAGACCTTCGTAAAGAAGGGGAATGAGAAATTTGCCAAGGTTGGCCTCTGTCCAAGTGTTGAGTTTTGAATACTCTAGGGACATGCTAGAATACCCCGTAGAGAGGGGTGTGACCACCCTCGTAGAGAGGAGTGTGGATGTTTCTCCAAGGGGCAACAGGTAGATACTCACCTCTGGCCAAGGATTGAGTAGCCTGGAACACAAACCTTGACCATGTAGAATGGTTAGTTGGCTCTTGAGGTTTGTGTCGTGATCCTGTGTGGATCATGGAAAGGGAGTCTAGTCTTGCCCAGGCTAGCATCTTAGCTTCTCTTGTTCATGTGGGATGACTAGGAGTGAAGCTATGGTAGTAGTCCTCCCCAATGGATGGGTGAGATAGATGACTACAAGAGAAGGGAGAACATAAAAGGAATGGTAAAACTCATAGCATATCTTTTGTGTGAAGATAAGAAAGAGTATCTTCTGCGTGAAGATGAAAGAAAGAAAGAGTATAGTATCTTTTGCGTGAAGATGAAAGAAAGAAAGAGTATCTTCTGCGCGAAGATAAAGAGAACAAAACTTCTTTAGTATGGATTCATGGAGAACCAGTCAATGATCGTGATGCCAGATGACCAAGTGGATTACATTGATGTTGCCCAGTTGATGATGTTGCCCAATTGATGCTGTTACCTGGTTGATGATGATTATCCAGTTGATGATATTGCCCAGATGATATTGTTCAATTGATGATGACATCTAGTGACCTGTCAAAAGATAAAGAATTTCCTTCTTGTTAAGAGGGAATGTTGAAATATTGTGTAATTGCAAAGAATATTCTTATCCCCTTTTGTGGATAAAGTAAAAGATAAAATAAAATTAAGAAGTCGCCCCCCAGGCAAATTAAAGTGGTTTTAACTACCTAGAAAGACAAGTCGGCCCTGCCAGTGAAGGGACACCTCCTTTCAGCGCTTGCCAGTTTGTATAAATAAAGGAAGCGCCTCATTTGTTCACTCACTCAACTCACTCATCTAGTGCGCAAGTATTGAAGGAAGTTGCAGTTAACAGTTATCGAAAGAAGGAAAAGAGAGAGGCGCATTGCTTGGAGAGGATATTCTCTAGTGTTTGGTTTATTGTCTTGGCATTGGATTGGCTATGGTTCCTTGATTATTTTCTGGTCTAGCATCATGGTAGTTTGTCACTCGTAGAGAGAGAGTTATTCTTGTACTGTACTTGGTTATTGAATCTATATTAAAGAAGTTTTGTTGGGTTTTCTTCCCCTTGAGGGTTTCCCAGGATAAATGCTTGTATATCTTGTGATTGTGTTTCCCTCAGTGATCCTATCTATGCTATGGTTATCTAGTAAATGAAAAGAAACCTAATAATAGCTTAAACCTTAACAGAGGGTAGGGTCTTATTTGTAATTAGGGAGAGGGGTTAGGGTAGATATAATAATAATAATTAAATATTGACATTTAATTAATATAAATATTAATTAAAATGTCAATTAATATTAATATTAATTATAAAAACCCCAATCACATAAACCAAGAGGGAAAACAAAACAACAAGGGGGTACTTGTTAAGACAAAGTCAAGGGGAGGTCCATAATGGCAAAACATGTCCACATGAGTCTCACAATGACTTATAAACTTTATCATCACTACATAAGAGGGTACATCAACAATGTGGTCATGTCCATATTTATAGGCACTCCTAGGTCTCATGGACCATCTCGGGAGAGAGGAAGAGGATCACACATCAATACATCTTGGTATTTCACCAAGATTTACCTGGTCAAAGACCAGGTTACCCCAGAACACATCTAGGGGCCCTAGAACACATCTAGGTCTTATCCACCAAGGTACAAGACCAAGGATCAACCCATGCATTAATTTCCCTAGTACATATCCAGGGGCTCTAGACATATCTAGGGACTTACATCCACCACCAAACAACACATCCAAGGATCAATCCAAGCAACCGGGCAAGGATTCCCTGTAACACATCCAGGGGCTCTAGAACATATCTAAGGACTTATATCATCATCTACCAAAGAACACATCCAAGGATCAATCCAAGCACCGAGCAAGGATTCCTTGGAACACATTCGGGGGCCCTAAAACACATCTAGGGACTTACTGCTTGGTCCTTGAACAAGAACCCCAACAATATACTGGGGGCCCTCACTAGGGTCTTTTGCCATGGCTCTAACTGCTTGGTCCCAGACCTAGAACCCCAGGAGTGCACTGGGGGCCCTAGATCTCAACTAGGGTCTTTTCTATTCTCCGGAGAATGGCTCTTGCAACTGCATTAGTTTCATCAAATGCCAAATCTACAAATGACGGGTCTTCATAGCCATACAATGCCCTGAATGGGCTCATCCCGATCGACATGTGATGGGTGGTATGTAGCAATACTCACCAAGATGCATCCATCTAATCCACGCCTTTTGTTGCTCGGACACATAGTGACGCAAGTTTGACGCTATTAGGGCATAATTTATCGCCTCTTTTAGCGCCTACTTTAGCTCCCAATTTTGTGCCCTATTTAGCGCCCAAGTTAGCGCCAAGTGTAGCTTCGAGTTTAGCTTCTACTTTAGCTTTCAATTTAGCTTCGAGTTTAACTTCTACTTTAGCTTCTTGGTTAGCATCTAGCTTAGCTTCCTGTTTAGCTTCTAGTTTGGCTTCCTATTTGGCTTCCAATTTAACGCCTACTGTACCTAAGTAGTTAATTTGTTAGGGGAGTGGATAGGGGCTTTGGGGATTATGGGATTTGGGGTCTAGGGATTAAGGGCTAAGGGATTAGGGGTTACAGTTTAAGGGGTTAAGGGATTAGGGGTTACAGTTTAAGGGATTAAGGGTCAAGGGTAAGGGATTTGGGGCTTAATGGTTAATTGCTCAGGGATTATATCTGGTCAAGGGCTTAATGACATCCATCGACCCCGCACATAATCTTTGAGATCGTCCATGTCTCATTGTCATCATTCGTTATTGCCATATGTAGAATCTTTGTAGGAACTCTCTTTAAATGTCAAGGAACATTCAATACACCCATCACAAATGTTTTCCACCGACCTCACAAAATGAGCAGTGAATGGGGTTGACGTTGAAATTTCTTCAATTTGTGCCTGTATGCATCAAAATTTTACATGGTTAGACTAGACACATGCCTTGACGATATGGGAGGGTTTCAAGACTCAAGGATGTATGATGTCCCCACATAATTTTTGAGATCGACCATGTTTGCTTCAACGTTCATAATGGATGTCTCATTGTCATCATTCGTCATTGCCATCTGTAGAATCTTTGTTGGAGCTCTCTTGAAATGTCATGGAACTTCCAATACACCCATCACAGATGTCATCCACCAACTTCGCATAGTGAGCAATGATGAGCAATGAAAGGGGCCAACGTTGAAATTTCTTCAATCTGTGCCTGTATGCATCAAAATTTGACATGGTTAGACTAGACACATGCCTTGACGTTATGGGAGGGTTTCAAGACTCAAGGATGTTTGATGTCCCCACAATCTTTGAGATCGTCCACGTTTGCATCAACGTTCATCATGCACGTCTCATTGTCATTATTCATCATTCCCTTCTATAGGATCTTTGTCGGAACTCTCTTGAAATGTCATGTAACTTCCAATACACCCATCGCAAACATTGTCTTCCATCGACCCCGCATAGTGAGCAGTGAATGGGGCCAATGTTGACATTTCTTCAATTTGTGCATGTGTCGAAATTTGACATGGTAAGACTAGACAAATGACTTTACGATATGGGAGGGTTTCAAGACTCAAGGATGTCTAATGTCCCCACATAATCTTTGAGATCGTCCATGTTTGCATCAACGTTCATAATGGATGTCTCATTGTCATCATTTGTCATTGCCATCTATAGAATGTTTGTCAAAACTCTCTTGAAATGTCATGGCACTTCAAATACACCCATCACAAATGTCATCCTGACCCCACACAATGAGCCACTAATGGGGCCAACATTGAAATTTCTTCAAATTGTGCTTGTATGCGTCGAAATTTGACATGGTTAGACTAGACACATGCCTTGACGGTATGGGAGGGTTTCAAGAGTCAAGGATGTCTGATGTCCCCACATAATCTTTGAGATTGTCCACGTTTGCATCAACGTTCATCATGCACATCTCATTGTCATCATTCATCATTGCCATCTATAGAATCTTTGTCAGAACTCTCTTGAAATGTCATGGAACTTCCAATACACCCATCACAAATGTCATCCACCAACCTTGCATATTGAACAGTGAATGGGGCCACATTGAAATTTCTTCAAACCGTTCCTGTATGCGTCGAAATTTGATGTAGTTAGACTAGACACATGCCTTGACGTTATGGGAGGGTTTCAAGACTCAAGGATGTATGATGTCCCCACATAATCTTTGAGATCGTCCACGTTTGCATCAACGTTCATCATGGACGTATCATTGTCATCATTCGTCATTTCCATTTGTAGAATCTTTCTCGGAACTCTATTGAAATGTCATGGAACTTCCAATACACCCATCACAAATGTCATCCACCAACCCCGCATAGTGAGCAGTGAATGGTGCCAATGTTGAAATTTCTTCAAACTGTGCCTATATGCGTCGAAATTTGATGTGGTTAGACTAGACACATGCCTTAACAATATGGGAGGGTTTCAAGATTCAAGGATCTCTGATGTCCCCACATAATCTTTGAGATCGTCTAGTACGTTTGCATCAACATTCATCATGGACGTATCATTGTCATCATTCGTCATTGGCTTTTCTAGAATCTTTGACGGAACTCTCTTGAAATGTCATGGAACTTCCAATACACCCATCGCAAATGTTTTCCATTAACCCCACACAATGAGCAGTGAATGGGGCCAACGTTGAAATTTCTTCAATTTGTGCCTGTATGCGTCGAAATTTAACATGGTTAGACTAAACACATGCCTTGACGGTATGGTAGGGTTTCAAGACTTAAGTATGTTTGATATTCCCACTTAACCTTCGAGATCGTCCACGTTTGCATCAATATTCATCATCCACGTCAATCTCATTGTCATCATTCGTCATTCCCTTCTATAGAATCTTTGTTGGAACTCCCTTGAAATGCTTGGAACTTCCAACATGCCCTCCACCAATGTCATCCACCGACCTCGCACAGTGAGTAGTGATTGGGGCCAATGTTGAAATTTCTTCGAATTGTGACTGTATGCATCGAAATCTGACATGGTTAGACTAGACACATGCCTTAACGGTATGGGAGGGTTTCAAGACTCAAGTATGTCTGATGTCCCCACATAATCTTCGAGATCGTCCTTGTTTTCATCAATGTTCATCATGCACATCGATCTCATTGTCATCATTCATCATTCCCTTCTATAGAATCTTTGTCGGAATTCTGTTGAAATGTCTTGGAACTTCCAACATGCCCATCGCCAATGTCATCCACCGACCCTGCATAGTGAGTAGTGAATGGCGCCAATGTTGAAATTTCTTCAAAATGTCACTGTATGCGTTGAAATTTTACATGTTTAGATTTACATTGTTTTACATATATGATACATGTAATTATATTTTTTAACAATTGCATATTTAATGTATTGTTATTGAATAGGTTCTTCATCCTAGTTCAGTCCGAGTCAAACCAATAACTTGGCAACACTTGTAAACCATTATCAACCAATAAATGACCACTAACCATGCTAACTCTTATCCTAGTAATCTTGATTTTTTTTGCCAACAATTCATAGCAAAGATTGAATTCCTTAAGGATATTGCAATAGGTAATTTGTATAGACACAAATAATACTGAAGCATCTCAAAGTTTGGGCCATAAGATTCAACATTTTTAAAACATGGATTACAAATAATTCTGAAAATTTAGAAGTCTTGTTCATTAACATTATTGTCTGCAACAATGTCATCCAATGTATCTTTGCCAATGTTCATATGTTTTTTCAAGTATTTAATATTATCATCATTCTCATGTTGACCTGCATCATCTTCATCATCATTGAAATTTGATTGTAGACCATCTATATTGTTACTAGATGTATTTGGATCATCATTTTCTATACCATCCATATTGTTGTCTTCCATAACATCATCTAACTATGGATTGTTGTCTTCTTGTGCCTAAACACCATCTTCAACATCATCATGGATGTCAATTTTTTTGATGTTCTCTAATTCCTCTCTCTCATTTTGTTGGCCATCATTGTTTTGCTCAGTATACACTAATGCATTGTCAAATGCATGCCTTGATCTTGGATCATAATGCATGACAAATATCCATTTCGGGTCCAAAATAACTTCATAGAAAAATACTGGCACATGAACGACATACATATATTAGACGTATGTTATAACAATTTTATTGATTAATAAACACACATATTATTGCAATAAACTATGAATTAATAGATTAATGATCAGTACCGCTTCTTATTTGAGTTAATGAAATACCTGCTCACAATGAATTGGTAGAACATAAGGCTTCTTATCCTCCGGTAGAAACCTTGAGGAATCTATAGAAAACAATCCACTATGGGTATCATGTCTTCGTGTCCTTTCAAATGCTTCATACCATCTACACTTAAAAATACAACATTTAAAAGAGCGGTAATCCAACTCAATAATTTCTTGGATTTTTCCAACATATTGTAGATTCTCTTCAATAATATTCTTATATTTTGAGCTTGCTCGACTAGATTGATTGAAATCAACCATGATGGCACAATCAAAGGATCGTCTTTTTACATCTACACTTTCTACACGATAATGTCGTCCATATGCCCACATTGCAAGATATTTCATCGCCTGTGAAGGACCATTTATTTCAGTGAAAACAAATATAATGACGAATACTAAAATAGTTAATAGTGTCAAAACTGTAAGGAAACAACATTTTGTAAAATTCCTACTGTACCTTTCTTTCACATCCCCTCTACACGTTGATTTCATCTTCTATTATGTTTGAATCTATACCTGCATCTTCTATTTGATTTTGAATTTGTTTAGTAACCCATTTTAGTGTGCAATCTTTGCCCCATTCCCCAAGCAGATCAATGTGAAGTGGAGTATTCCTTGGGTTGGATCTCTTAAACTGTCTACTTGCTTCTAACACTTCTTCTCTCTTTTTATCATACAAATCAATCCATTTGTTCGTAAAGTCCATGTGGTACAGAATGAATTTGTCGAGCATAGCACTTTCGTCTCAACCTATTACACGTCAACATGTTTATTTCTAACTCCAAATGTTATGCTGTTAATTTGACAAATAAATTACAAAGCAAATTAATGATTTCAAGGAAAGCAACCACAATGATCATGAATTTACTTACTAATTTCTACTTGAACACCATTAGATTGTGGTTTTTCTCTATCAATAATATCTGACGCTCGTTCTTCATCCCAGAACCGTGGCCCATCTTCAAAATCCTTACCAAGGAATTCACATAGGAAGAAAAATGCTTCTTTTAATACATACCCTTCAACCATACAACCCTTTGGATGTGCCTTTTGTCGGACATATCTTTTTAGAGTTTTCATAATCCTCTCAAAGAAAAACATCCACCTTGTTGATACGACACCCGCCAATTCAATGTCATCGACTAGGTGTATAAGTAAATGGACTTGTAGGTCTGTGAAACTTGTAGGGAACTCCTTCTCAAATACACATACAATTTCTGCAATTTCCTGCTTCCATTTTGGTACTTCACATTCGTGGATCTTCTTGGAGGTCACCCACCTAATATAAGAATAGTAAATTAGTATGAACCTTTAATGAAAAATTAAAATGGAGTATGATATCTTTATGTCTCTCACATATGAACATTTCATACCACATACCTTGTAAATGCTGATAATCGACTTATGGCATTCCTTAAGTCAACGATAAGACATGAATCCCCCCTAATTGCCAATGGCATGATATGCTATCAAACACAATTATCAAAGGTCATTAGTAATTTTTCTCACACAACAAAATATCAAAATGTCAAGTAGAGGGAAGGAAGCTCGCTTAAAATGTGACAGAAGGGATTTGCCCTAGCTCGCTTAAAATGTCAAGCAGAGGGAAGGAAGTAGAATCTAAGCCACAATGAGGTAAGTTATTTTCAATTTATAGATTTCTAATTGTCTCAATTTTTTTTCTTGGTTTTTAGTTTTTAGTTTTTTATTCAAAAATTTAAAACAAAAAAATTTATTTTATATATTTAGGGACATGAGATTGACCAAGAAAAAGGGGCCCTGGCTTCGATATTGGGGATGGAGGTCATTAAAAATGTGACGGTGTAGACTTGAAAACGCTTGCAAGATACATAGAAAATGATCCGTTAACACCCCTGAAATATTGCAAGCGAATCAACCCTGTCAAAGGGAATCAATTGATTTCCCAACCACTCCTGGATCGAGCAAAAGATCAAGGAGGAAATCATTGACGATAACCTCCAATGCCGAAGCAACTCTTGGGACCAAAACTTCTTCCACCACGCCATGTTTTGGATCTTGCATTGGTACCTATGATACAAGGATAAAATACGACATGGTTTCAGGCGAAACTCAAATGTTAGATGTTGGGAAAGTTTTTGTGAACAGGTTGAAAGAATCACACCTTCAATGGTTCAAAGACCATCTTCATTTTCCATTCTCAAAAATATCAATGCACCTGCAGAACGCTCTAGTGCGCAAGTTTGAAGGAAACTGCAATTAGAAGAAGGAGAAGAGAGAGGCGCATTGGTCAATCTTGGATGTTCTTTAGTGTTTTAGTCTTTAGTCTTGGCATTGTATTGACAATCTATATTAGTAAAGTTTTTGCTGGGCTTTCTCCCCCATGAGGGTTTCCCAGGATGAAATGCTGTGTACCTTGTGATTGTGTTTCTTTCAGTGATCCTGCTTATGCCATTATTGTCTAGTAAATTGAAAAGAACTTAATAACAACTCTAAATTTAGCATGGAATTAGAGCTATGATGGTTCTGATAGAAGTGTATCTAGCTACAGGAGCAAATTCACGACATGGAGTCTAAATTTGGTGTAGGTTGGTTTGTAAAAAAGGTGGAAAGACAAATGTCTCAGAATTGCAAGAGATTCAGGTGCAACCAAACAAAGAAGAAGATAAAAAAACTCCCGCCCGAGCAAAGGCTCAAAAAAAGGCCAATTGATATCAGTATAAAAATATGGAAAGAACTTGTAAAATCATATGAGAAGTCAGAGGCACGGAGCAAGTCCGGTGAGGAGAGTCTCCAGGTATTTGAATTTGCTCATAATATTATATCAAATTTCTTAAATGATTTTTATATTTTATTTGTGCATAGTTAAATTTACTTAGTGTATGTTTTAGGACAAGGCCTCCAAAGCTAGGTTTGCAAAACTTCGTGCCACATTACAGTGGCCAAAAAGTTCTACAGGCCTTGATCTGCACATTTGTAAGTATATTTATTATGTGAAATGATATATATATTTTTTATTTTTTAGGAAAAAGTAAATGATTACATATTTATTAGTTTAACTAGTCCATGTGCCATGTTTTGACAGGAGGACAAATATGGTCGACATCCTACACATTTTGAAAAAGAAATGTTACAAGACAAAAAGTGGACCGACTTTGTAATCTGGATGGAGAATGAGGTATCAATAGTACTGAAGGATCCCTTGCCTTGTTTTTTCCCTAGTTTTTGTCAATGGCTCCTCGTTTGGGCGTCCTTGCCCTTTATTTCTTTTGAATTTTATGAACTCGTGGAATGTTCCTTGCAATTTATGTAGTTTGGAAATACTAAGCCTTGTTTTGTGGCTTTTGATAACAAACATAGTTTGCCTAGCATGGCTTTGATCATGAATTGGATGTGAATAATTAAAAATGGTGGTAACCATGCTTTGATTATATAGGGCATTTTTTTTTCAATGTGGGGGCAAAATGGAGCACAAAACACTTGAACTTTCATGTTACTCTACCCTATGATGGTTTTTTGAAGGTGCTCTAACCTTGTATGGTGGTTTGTTCTTCCCTCCCATCTCTTTTTCCAACTTGATTTTAATTTTGTTAATTGGTCTCCTCCTTTACACTTGGCCCTTACCAACATTGGCTTGTTGCATTAAACTAGTCGTTCCAGTGCTAGTCTCACCATATACCTTTATCGGAGGGCACCGCAAAAGGTTAACAAAGAGTGTTGACATTGACTACCTAGTTTGTTATGTAGGCCATATCCATTTCATTAAATTAGTCTAGTGGAGTGCCCCTCAACTTGAGTTATCCTTGTTCATTATTAATAGACTTGTCTCTCAATAGTCTCAAGTCTTTTTGATAGGTCTCATGTGTGATTGCTTCCTGTCGAACCTATCACACCACCCACATAATAGGTTGTTTTTTGCAAAATCTCATGAATTTTCCCATTCAAACACTTTACATTTTTATATAAATTTAATTGCTTCTTTTAGTTTAGTATTATTTTACTTGCTTCAAACCCTCAACTCCTCTCACTAGGAGCTCTTCCCTCCCTTTAAGGGCACTCTTGTCTGAATTTATATTGAGTTTTTATGTTTCACAAGAGAATCTATCGAAAAATACAAGAGTTTTGAAACAACTCAATCAAAGATCCAAACATGTCCTTACATGTCATCCTCTTTGCAATATGAGAGATGGAATGATCCTTCATTGAATCAATGATGATTCTCTTTTCCTTGGCCTTGTTATGGTGAGCATCTATTTATGTTGGATTGACAAGTTTCAGAACCACTTTCATAACATGCTCTCAAAGATTGGCTTCCTCCATAAGAATTTATAATCGAAGCTTCGAAAGAGAAAAATTGGAAGCTCATTCCAACGTGTCACACCCAATACTGGGAGTCATCTTCCACATTCTGAATTGATCCTAAAATGAAAAACCAACAATAAATGAAGTATACACTACCTTTCAAAGGGTATTGGTGCTTCTCCCAAGAAAACTTCATATATATGTATAGGAGACGAAGTTCAAGTACATACTTTTGTTTTCTTACTATAGGCCAATACAACGCTCCTAGCTCTCCAAAACCCTAGCCATGTAAAAAAACAAAAACCCTAGCTCCAACGAAGGGAGTCCAATGAGATAAGATCACACTAACAGGTCCTCGTTGGCCTCATGCAAGGTATCTCCTTTTCTGTTCCTCCTCATTAGGTACAACCCTAGGGTTTGTCATCAAAACCTAACTCCTTACCTCCTTAGAGTAGAAACCCTAACACCCAAGACTTCCAGAATGCTCAAGAAACCCTAGTGACTGAAATGAGTGAAAATGTAAAAAATAGAATGAATAAAGGAGAAAAAGAGACTAATGTTGCTCCTCCTACATCTCTAACTCAATTGTAAATAAGAATAAGCATAAGATTATCAATGATTTCATCGTCTCCAATGTCTAACAAGAACAAACCCAAGCATCTTACAAGAGCAAGCTCCTAACAATGGACATGTTCTTTAAACATCATAACTTCTGTTAGGTTTTCCTCATGAACACCAGTGTCTTACTCCAAGAAGACAAGTACAAAGAACATAGCACAATGATGATGACAATTATGAAAGAACTATCTCATTCCTTTACATATAGAGAGGTAACGAAGGCCAACAATACGAAAGTGGGCCTCAAACCTTACAACCAACCTACTACAAACAAGTAAGCCCACACATGTGAAGAACTCTTCCTACAGGTGACATATGTCAATCTCCAAGGTGATGAGGATCCACAAGAAAATCTCTAAGACAAGAGCACTCCTCATCCAAGGTCCATCACTCCTCTAAGGGATCCAATCATTAAATCCCTCTTCAAGTCAATGTGCCATTTCTAGGTCCACCCATGTCCACTCCCTCAACGCAAGCTAACATAAGTCAAGTACAAGCCTCTATGTAAGAGATCCAAGTAGCCCCATGTTGCTTCGATGTCAATGCCCTCCTGTGGAATGCCAAATTCTCCAAAGATAATTTTGGATAGCTGAAAACTTCATATATATATGTATATGAGACAATGTTAAAGTACGTACTTTTGGCTTCTTACTATAGGCCAGTACAACCCTTCGAGCTCTCCAAAACCCTAGCCAGGTAAAAACTCAAAAACCCTAGCTCCAATGAAGAGACTCCAATAAGAAAAGATCACACGAACAAGTCCTCCTTGGTCTCATGCAAGGCATCTCCTTTTCTCTTCCTCCTCATTAGGTACAACCCTAGGGTTTGTGATCAAAACCTAACTCCTTACCTCCTTAGAGTAGAAACCCTGACACCTAGACTTCAAGAATGCTCAATAAACCCTAGTGCCTGAAACGAGTGAAAAAGTAAAAAACATAATGAATAAAGGAGAAAAAGATACTAATGTTGCTCCTCCTACATCTCTAACTCGATTGTAAATAAGAATAAGCATAAGATTATCAATGATTTCATCATCTCCAATGTCCAACTCAATGCCCTCCTGTGGAAAGCCAAATTCTCAAAAGACATTTTTGGATCGTTGAAAACTTCATATATATGTATAGAAGATGAAGTTCAAGTATGTACTTTTGGCTTCTTACTATAGGCCAGTGCAACCTTCCAAGCTCTCCAAAACCCTAGCTAGGTAGAAACACAAAAACCCTAGCTCCAACGAAGAGACTCCTGTTATACCCATTTTGTGGGATAACTAAGGAGATGATGTCTTGACGCCCTCAGGTTGCAGATATGGAGTGCCAAGAGACCACATGACTAGCAGTGTCCACTTGCACATACGAAAGCCTGCTCCATCAATACATTCTGATCCATTGTCAATGCATCCACCACACCGGCTAGCTTTTGGAAGGCAGATGGGTCTTGCTCCATGCGGTACAAGTTGGGTATTGTGGCAGGTAATCACCTTAATATTTGAGGCATTTAAACACGTCGTATTTAAGTTGCTTTTGATTATAGAACGCCTGCTTGGACATTATGCTTTTGACCTTGTTTCACCTTGGTCAGGTTCATAGATTTCCTAGTAAGTGGCCAACCTTTGGGGAAGGTTTGTGACTGGGGGTCCCTGGAGGGGTTGTTATACCATCCAGACCATACTTACCACTTTTTGCTCATTACATTCCCATCATTTTGCTCTCTTCTAGGCCCCTTGAATTTAGTGACCCAAGAAGGGCATGTACCTCATTTCATGGGAAGAAGGGGTTGAAGGCCTAGGGGGATGGTTGCTGGCAAAAGATAAGAGCCTAAATTATAAACCTTTTAGATGCTCGCCTAGTCAGGTCTTGAGAATGATGAACCGATTCTCTTGAAAGAATTGAAGACCTGCACAATATCAAACACATAATAAATATCCCGCTTGAATACAGACTAACACAAGTGTGTTACAACGCTTTACATGGTTACCCCTATGGCACTCCATGGACCTCTTTGTTCAAGTGACACTGTGTTACTGCCCCCAAGATAATCGATTCACTATTGGGAGTGCACACATGTTTGGATCTTTGATTAATTAATAAATGACAATAGATGGGCTTGGAAAAAGGTTGAATTGAGGAAGAAGGTGTAGCACACCCCCTACAAAAGCACCCATAAATGAGACAATACGAGCCTTTGTATGTTATGAAACTCATTGACCTATGAAGTCTAAGCCCCTATCCACCTCATCATCCACTACATAACCTTGAAAGACCATCCTTGGGAGCATTCCCTACTTGATGGTTTTGGTCTACCCAATAGGACTTATATGACACCCCACCCATACCTAAACTTAGTCAATTGTATAGGGTCTTGGAGCATTTGTTTAATTTGATGAAGTAGTTTTGATGCACATGTTCAGGTGTTTTTCTTATTAGATGTGGTTTACACTTGTCATGATATCTTTGACTTGAGATCTTTGGAGGGCGTACCCTTTTGTTTTGCAAGACCATGTTTGGTGGCCAGTTTTGGGAGAACAAGCCTAGCTTGGGCTTCCATGGGGCAAAAATCCCATAGGTTGGATGCTGTATGCCCGCACATTGGATCACAAAGATATGCCTTTGGAGGCTTACATGACATCATGGAGGATCTTACCCAACCCATATTACCCAAACGACTTGCCTAGGAGAGGCAAAACGTCACCTTTTGAGGCTTGACGTCATGCTTGAGGGGGTTTGATGGTGATGGAGTTATTTCACATTGACACTTGGCATATTTTGATCCGGGGAGACATGGATTGACCCTAGCACATGAAGAGGAGGCCCAAGGAGCCCCAATGACCTCTTTCTTCTTCTCCAACGACTTGGAAAAGTGTCAAAACATCCCCTAAAGGGGTGAGGTCATCTTACACTTGGGGTTTCTAATGTGTTAAAGTGAAAATTAAATATTATTATTTGGCTCAAGGGGTAAGATAAGGTTGTTGACCCCTTATATTATGTTTTACCCTCGCTAAGTGGACAAACTATGTTTTAAGACTTTCGTATAAATAAAGATCATGTGAATCTTATTTGATAACATAACTCTCCCGTTGTGAGAAGTACTTTGCTGAAATTTGCTCCCTACTTGGGAAACATTCTCTCTCTTGTGCTCTTTTATCTTGGTTTCTTTATGCTATTGGTAGAAGAAGTAGTGTGCTACCCTTCTTGGAGCTTTTCTTTGGCATGTGTGGTGGATTTATCTTAGTAAGGAGAGCTTTATCTTGTCATTTCTTGAGCTAGGTAAAGATTTATCTTGTTGATGCTTCATTGCTTAGTCACAAGTTTGATTTGCTAGATTTCTTGGGAAGTATAAGGATTTACAACCTCACCATTTATCTATCTTGTTGTCTAGAAGTTATTTGTTGCACGAGGCTTTACTAGGAGAAGCAAAAGGGTTTACACCCTCCTAGTTTCTCCTAACTTAACATTTGCTTGCCTTGGGGAGTAAGAGGGTTTACACCCCCAAGGAGATAGCATTGTTTAGCTCTTTATATACTTGACTCCATAACCCAATAGCTAAAAGCACTAATATAATTGCATTGGAGAAATAAAATATTGCATTGGTTAACGTGAAGTTTTATGATTTGAAAGTTGTCTAAGTTGGATTCAATTCTTTGCTTTAAAAGCTTGATTGAGCCACTAGGGCGTCATCTTTGCTCAAGTAATTCTTGCTGTTGTTATAAATCTTCATCTACAACCATTAGCGCTGCAAAAACCCTAACCAAACTTCCCAAATAACTTTTTAATCAACCACTGATAGTTGCCTAAAGTTTGCCCACGTAAACTACTAAGCCTAGCGCACTTTTTGGTAGACTTTGGGGAAGTTTTAGTGGCTGATCTCCTTGCTGTAATAACTTGTCCTTGAGAGTGGACTCGGGAATAAGATATATCCTGTCTTTGTAATAGATGATGTTATCTACTACTGTGTACCTGTCACCCCTTTCGCTACCATCTATTAACTCCCTTGCAAAGGCGTTCTTTGAACTCTACCAAAAGAAGAGATTTCCAATCGGTTGCAATCTCAGATATGGAAAATGCTGTAGGTCTCCTGGGCAGGGCATTTGCAACCACATTGTTCTTCCCTTTGACATACTCGATGTCAAAATCATACGCCTGCACCTTGCTGACCCACTTCTGCAGCCTCTCGCTCAGGTCCTTCTGTTCAAAGAAATGTTTCACACTATTGTGGTCTGTCTTTACCACAAAATGCCCTCCAACCAAACACTGTTGGAATTTGGCTAGCACATGCATGATGGCTAGCATTTCCTTGTCATAGATGGAAAGAAGCCTCTCGGTTTCCCCTAGATTGCGACTCTCAAAAGCTATAGGGTGTTTGTTCTGCATGAACACTGCTCCTATCTCTTCTCCAGATGCTTTACACTCCAAGACAAAGGGATGAGAAAAATCGGGAAGTGCTAATACCGGACAAGTACTCGTCACTTCTTTCCTCGGGTCAAATGCCTCATGGGCCTCCTCAGGCCACATGAATGACCACTTTTTAGTGAGGTCGATCAATGGTACTCTAAGTTGGGGAAACCCCCTCATAAAGCGTCGGTAATAGGTACATAACCCTAAGAAGCTTCGTAACTCTATCAATGATTGGGGCATGGGCCAATCAAGTATTGCCCGTATCTTCTTCTGGTGAACCTGTACCCCCCGTGTGCCAATAATATGACTCGAGTACAAGATTTTGTCAAGCCAAACTCGCACTTTGCCTCCTTGGCATAAAGTGACTGCTCCTCCATGATGCTAAGTATCTCATCCACATGATACAAATGATCCTCCCATGTCCTACTTTAAATCAACAAGTCATCAAAGAATACATGAAGGGCTTCCTCAACTGCTTGTTGAAGATATGGTTCATGCACGACTGAAATGTAGCTAGATCGTTAGTCGAGCCAAAGGGCATGACTAGGAACTCATAATGTCCGTAGTGGCACCGAAAATCTGTCTTGTGTACATCCCCCTCGCGTACTTTGATCTGATGGTACCCTGATATGAGATCTATCTTTGAGAAATAGATCACCCCATGTAGCTCATCAATCCTCGGGATCGGGTACCTATTCTTAATGGTTTTTGTAATAGACAAAAGTCCATCTTTGTATTAAAATGTATTGTAGACATATGTATTATAAAATATGTATATTGATAGATTGAATTTAGTGTCCCATGTTACAATGAGGGCCCTACTTATATAGTAGGCAAAGTGCCCTTTCACATGAAGAGTCGTGTCTCTTTGATAAGACACATACTTGCATCTTTTCATAATATAATTATATATTATTATGTTTGTTACATTGTCGCCCTCTTAAAGAATGCTTTGTCCTCAAAGCATAATGAAAAGATTTTATTTATTTATTTTTATTTATTTGTATTAAGCTAAGCCTAAGGTTATTATTATTATTTTTGGTTTATAATCCTCACCTGTCATTGTACGGTTCAAGTTGTGCAGAATCGTACGGACGCGTTGTATCCTCTGAAATGATTACACGAAGGTACAAACGCGTCGTATCCTCTGAAATGATTACGCGAACGGGAGCCAACAACCAATTCTCAGGCGTATCGATGAATTTTGAAGGCCTGCAACTAAATAGTCAATGGCGGTTTGAACAATTGTATATTTTGCTTTTTTGATAAGGTTCTGTGGTCAGGCGCCCGTGTTAACAAAATGTTGGGTGTCCCTTTCCATTCTGATGATTGCCAGATGGATAAATTGCAGTTGCATTTGCATCCTCTACGTGTCTGGTTTGTTGCTTGAGGAATTGTAGGTCATCATCTATCTTAATAATTTCTTTTGTAGCTGGCCGATTCTTAGGAACAAGAGACAATGTATCCTCTACTATAATCACTTCCGCCTCACAATGAATTCCTTCCATTTCCTTTCTCATTATCAAATCACACTGCACATCTTCTTTGTGGTGCAATTCTTTAACAAAATCTTGATCATATATGAAATCAAATGCGAGAATTGTAATTAGATCCTCCATGAATATGTTTGAATTTGGGCAGAAAAATTCTTTGGGTATTTCTTCATATTTTTCGCTGCCATGAATATGTTGACTTGGAGATGGGGTTCTACTTTGACCATAATTTTGAGATTTAATTGCACTTGCTTCTTTCAAGACAGGCTTGCATTCAATCTCGTGATCTTTGTTCTCCTTTACATCCCGACATTCTTCACCACTCAAGTTTTTATGAGGCCTCACGGACTTGGCCTTCAACATTTACGAAACCAGTGATTTCCTGATTTTCCTTATTCAAACATTCTTCATTGCTGGGTTTTTTTATGTCTTGCTTCTATTGTAGGTGCCAAATCCGGTGTTTCAAAAACCCTTAGCAATTTTATAATCATTTCCCTCGTTTCCTGTAATAATGTTTGTTGTGTTTTGTGGAATTCCAATATTTCATGGAAATATGTGTCCATGAATTCAGGACCTAAGCTTAATGGATGGACTGTGCAGTGGTTGACGACCAGAGGGTCGAATAGCTTTGATACCACTGTAATAGACAAAAGTCTATCTTTGTATTAAAATGTATTGTAGATAGATGTATTACAAAATATATATATTGATAGATTGAATTTAGTGTCCCATGTTACAATGAGGACCCTACTTATATAGTAGGCAAGGTGCCCTTTCACATGAAGAGTCGTGTCTCTTTGATAAGACACATCCTTACATCTCTTCATAATATAATTATATATTATTACGTTTGTTACAGTTTTCTTGTTCAGAGCTCGATAATATATGCACATCCTTAGGGTGCCATCCTTTTTTTTCACCAGTACTACTGAAGAAGCAAAAGGACTAGAGCTAGGCTTGATGTGTCCATCTACAAAAACTCTTGAATAGTCTTCTCTATCTTGTCTTTGAACTTCTTTGGATGTCAATATGGGGTAGTGATGATGGGCTTAGCCCCTTTCTCAAGCTCAATGGTGTGCTTAAATCCCATGTTTGGTGGTACCCTTGGGGAATTTCCCCAAACACCTTGTCATGCTTCCCTAGTAGCTCCTGCATGTCCATATGATAGTGTTGGCGACCCTCTGTAGTCTTTTGTGTGGTGATAAAACACTCTGCTGCCCAGTTTGTGCCCCTATGCCTAAAGATGGCCTCCATCCTCTGGGTCGATACGATCCTGGGCGGATCTGTAGTCATAACCCTGAAAACAACTCTTCTTCCTTCCTGGTCTCTGAATTCCATCCTCATGATTTTGTATTTCATGTTGGTGTCTCCTAATGAATAGAGCCTCTCGACACCCAAAACTATGTTGGTGTTTGTTAGGTTGACCACGCAGAAATCATTGGTCAATGTATAGTTACCCATCGTAATGCGTAACCCTCTGATCCTTTGAGTACATTCCAAATTATACCCATCTGCTATTACCACTTTGAATCCTTCGAACTCCTCTGTTGGGATGCCCTTCATGGAAACTAATGGTGCATTTATGAAGTTGTGAGTGGCCCCACCATCAATCAACGCTGTAATCTGGTGTCCCTGTACAACTCCTTTAATTCTAAATGTGTAATACCTGGGGACTCCTGATAGTGTGGCTATGACCACCTTCTTGGGCTCCCCACACTGTAACTCATCTTCTCTGACTTCATTGTGTGGTTGCTCCTCCTCCAGACTGCTGTGCACCTCTCTCAGTGCCTAACCTATCTCCTCATCGTCCTCCCCTTCAGAAAGCACCTCTATGTAGTGTGCTTTCCCTTTACCCATGCATCTGTGACCTTGCTCCTAAGGATCCTTGCAGGTGAAGCAAAGCTTCTTTTGTCTGAGCTCTCTCCGATTCTTTTCATCTAAATGATCCCTCCCTCTCCAGTCTCTATGAAATGGCTTCTTGTCCCGATTCTTGGGAGGAATGTAAGGTTTGATTGGCTCCTTTATCTTTGGTACTGTATCCATCATGTACAACGTTCTCTTAATAACATCCTGTAATGTGGTTGGTCTGAAGGCCTTGACCCACCCACACAGGGGCTCGGTTAAACCCTCTGTGAATAGTATCACCAATCTATGCTTCGATATGTTTGTTACTTGCACAACTACCCTCTTGAACTCTGCAATAAAGGCCTTCGGTGTACCTGACTACCTTAACTGTGCCAACTCACGGAAGGAGATTTCTGGATCCTTCATGTTGAATCTGTACATCAGTCTTTGTGTGAACTCCACTTAGGATATGATGCTAGCATGTCCTAGCGTCACTAGCCCATGATACCACCACTCATGAGCCTCACCATCCAAGTGTAGTGTGGGAAATTTGATGGCTTCTGCTTCCATCATTGGGTTGAGTTGGAGGTAAGTGTCCAACTTCTGAACCCATGATCTGGGGTTCAGAAGTTGGACCATCATAAGATTGGATGGATAGCTTCCCCACCTTCTGCCTTAGGTCAACGTTTTGCTGCTGCCTTGGTGCTCCTTTATGCTCTCTCTAGGTCTGTTCTTGTATTTGATGTTGCAGTAGTCATGCAAGGACATGGTTACCTGAAACCTCTCTCCAAGTGCCATGTATTCTTGGAAAAATGTGGAGAAATCCTCACCGTGATTCTGCTGTATTGGTTGCTTCTCCTCAATGAAGCAAGGCATGAGGGGTTTGGGTGTCCTACCACTCACTGTTTGCTGCATACTTTGCCTGGATACATGAGAATTGTTTCCTTCCATCGGAGCTCCGATGTTGCTTCCTTCTTCCTGGGTTAGTTGTGTCCATTATTTGGGGCCCCACTGTTACTCCCATCTGCATGAAATCTGGCCTGTCCATTGCCGCCATTGGTATTAAGGCCCTAGTTGTTACCCAGTGGGTTCAACACTTATGTGAGGGTGTCATTCAACTCTCTTTACCCCTTAGCAAAGGTTTCCCTCATTTCATTTTTCCCTTTAGCCAAGTCATTCATTATGTGCACCACGTTAAAGTCCTCTTTTTCCTCTTTGTGGTCTCCTATGTTCTTTGTTTTTTCTTCTTCTGATATTTTAGATGAGGGCTGTCCCCCACGCCCTCGTCTTCTCATCATCCAATCAACGACAGGCTGGCAAGATCAGAGCTCTGATACCACTGTAAAATTCCTAGGATTTCTAGGTTGGAAAAAGGGAAGTTAACTTTGCACAGTAACACACAGTCCTTTCACCATAAACATGTAGCATTTATAGATAACCAACATATGAGTAGAATCGATATTGTAGCATAATAATACCAATAGTAATTATAGCCATACAATATCCAAAAACCAACAGTAAAACCCTCTAAAGGATGTTGTCACCGCTTTAGTAGACCAGGAATACAATATCCAACCAATCCTTGTTGTTATAGCAAGAGTTCTTGCAACAAAAAAATACTAAATCAATCCTGGGACTTGACTAGTCTCTACAACAAAAATACTTAATAAAAACCTGAAGCTGATAGTCTTCTAATGACGATTTGGTTCCTCCTTGCTGCTTGTGGATTTAATGAGCCCAAGAACGTGAATGCTCACTTGTCATTTCATGTTTAGAGAGTCTGAAAGGACAAAGAAGATTCCATGGTGTACCTTTGTCATGGTTGGTTACCGAGCACGACAAAGGGGTAATAGTATATGCTCGACTGGAGAGAACGAGTGGTATTCGATGAAATTCCAAGCGCATGGAACATAACTTAAGCAATGGACTGCAAAAGAACATGGCAAATGATGACCACTCATAACAACAATTCTCGTCCAAGGGTGTTGTAAAATGGGAGCAAATGGATGGCTAACGGTCAAGCATGGCTGCGGTGCGATAAACAATGGAAACAAATGGCGGTGTAGCAACAATAAGCAGGAAGACAAAAACGTCTGCGAGTGCGATCATTTTAACAACGAAAAGAAAATGGTGGAAACCCCCTTCGGGAAGGCTAGAAAAGATGTATAAAGAGAGTGAATGCGGCTCAATTTTGGGTAATAAAGCACTACAGAGGGTTCCCGGGCCCTAAAAACACAACATAGGCATCAAATGATAGTGACAAGTGCAACTCTAAGATGCCCATGAGGGGTATGCTCTGTCACTCAAAATATGACATGCAAATAATGGAAGGGCTAATGTCGCATTACAGATGGGGTCAAACATATGGCGTAAGGGGGGGAATAAGTGGCGGCCTAATGAATGCAACGAAGAAGGAGAAATCACGACCCTAATCCTACATGCCAAGTTTCGAACACTTACCTACGATCGAACCGATACCATAACGAAAAATAGTCCATTCCTGCAATAAATTTGTTAAATTGTAGCCCAAGGGAAGAAAAAAGATTATTAAAAAGTATGGACTCCCAAAATAAGTAAAAGAATTGAAAAAAACCTCATCCAGTGTGAAAAGGGTTATTTTAAATGCTATTTGCCAAATATGGAAAAAGTAATATTATGGGGTGAAAATGATTTATTACCTCATTTGTGTTTTAACCTTTGGTGAAAAAAGTGGAAAGGAGCTTTTCCTGGAAATAGTTGTTGTGTTGATTTTGGGAGCTTTGGGCCATGAATTTATCTGTTGCTACCTGCTAGGTTAATGATTTGAACCTCCTGTTTAAAACCCACATCTTTATTTTTTAATTTATCGAGGATTTTTTGTTCAGTGAGCCTCGAAATTTTCGGGTTTGCGTGGTCGTGGGTGGCCTTTGTTGTGGGCGTGACTAGGAAGCCTGGGTTGCCCTCTCGACAAACATTGTGGGTGACCAATTGCTGCAAAGGTATGGCAGCGATCGGTCGCACCCTATACAAACGGCTGTTGTGACCAAGTGCACATGGTCGCCCTATATGGGGTAGATCAACTGCGACTGATGACTTGGATGGTCGTTCGTGTTGCATCAACCATTGGCCCGCGACCGACCACAGGTGCAGAACAAGACAAATTGCGATCGCGACCCTAAATGTGTGGTTGCGCTGTAACAGACAGTAGCACGTGATCGATCGCTCTGGCTCAAAGAGGCAGGTCTGACTAACTTTAAATTAATGTGTTTGTTTAATTTTTCAGTACGCTGATTTTGGACATGTGTTTTTAGTTTAATAATTGTTTTCATGTTTCTTGGCAGGGAAATCATCATGATCGAGTGGAGAGAACGCGAGCATGAGCTTAATGATATTTCTGCCTTGGAGGACCAACACACCCTTGATGTGCTGATGGATTGTGGGCTCCTGAAGTTCTTTTTGTGTCCCAGTATGAGAGCACAACCATTGTTGTTAGAGTGACTTATTGATATGTGGGACGCAGAGGAGCACATTTTATGGTCGAGGACCAAGTGTTGACTCTAGAGATCGAGGATATATACTTGCTCACAGTTTTGTCCCAGAGAGGGGCCTCAATAGTTCTAGTCGATGGCAGGGGTGGTTCAGCTGAACCTGTGGATGCCTATGTTGAAGAAAACTGAGGTATTATGAGGATGAGCTCTAAGTTTAATCTCAAAGACTGTCATTTGTTGCTGTTCTAGGACAACAAATAGTCATTTTTCTTCTCATAATTTTGATGGTTAAGCATCTCTTTTGAGGTGCCCTTGCAAGTGTTTTTGTAACCCAATGTTAGCACATGCAATAGACTCAAAACAAATAACACTCCTCTAGATATTTACAACTCTAAATGCTGATCTACACATCTAAGCATGCATGAAAATGAACACAGGTATTTTTGGTCAACATGTCCTTGGATAAAACCCCTTCAGGGAAAACTAGTTTGGAGTGAAAGTATATATAATGGTGATCTCAAATAGTGAATACAACAAGTAATACAATACAATAGAACCTGGTAAGATAGCAAGCTACTCTAAAGCTTGTAGCACAGGTTCCAAGAAGAATGCACCTATAATAGTGCTCCCTTCCTCCCTGTTGCTCTATCCATTGAAGTGATGCGCCCTTCCTCCCTGTTGCTCTATCCATTGAAGTGATGCGCCCTTCCTCCCTGTTGCTCTATCCATTGAAGTGATGCGCCCTACCTCCTCCTTGGCCCAATGAAGAATCCCTTGCACGCAATCAACCTGTTGTGTGCCTCCTCCACCATGAACCAAACAGATCCGAAGTAGCACAAATCCTCCTATTGCCAGATAAGTGTGCACCCTCCTCCTAGAGTGTGCCCTCCTCCAAGCAATAACCAACACTAAGAAATAGTGAGGGTCTAAGCCTCCATAAGCCCTCCATGGAAGGAGGCACCCAAACTTCCCTCAACTAATGCCTCCATTCTCCTCTCCCAACTCTCTTAGTGAACATATGAGTGAATGAGCCTCCCTTTTGCCCCTTGCCCCCCTTTGAACCTCCATAAGGAAACCTAAAACATGGATGGCTAGGATCATCCCAAGTTATCCCTAATCAATGGTTGAGATCTCTGCAAAAGAATCTCAACTCAAAACCCACTTTGGGTTAAGTTCCCTAAGTTCACTTTATGTCCCCTCATTCATCCACTTGGTGAATAATTAGTCACTTGGGCTAAAATGACTAAATTTCACTCTTGACTTAAATCTTCTAAGTCAAAGTGAAATTAGATATAAAGTATATGGCACAATGGTACAAACATCTCCCTTTCGTGGTTAGAGGCCCAAAACCACAAGGGGACCACTTTCCAAGGTACCCAAATCTCAACATATGTGAGGGGGTATTGTCATCCAGAGACCTGAAAGAGCAGCAACAAGCTGCCAAGTGGGCAGGTGATAGATCTTGTATTGTGTACTATACTGTATACGATCACTAGAGTGGCGGGTAGCACAGGGCCCCACTTGCCCTTTAGCAGTCACGTGACTTATTCAGTGACGTGTCTTAACTTCGACAGTGTATAACTGGTGTGCGAGGTTGTTGGTAAACATGAGGGAGCAGCTGACAAAATGCAAGATTGGACGACAAAAACAGTTTTGCTATGGATCGATTTTAGTCTCATTCTTTTTTGAGCAGGTACCTACTTCTCGTCTCGGGGTTTCATGGTCGACGATTGGGTTGAGGGACCCGACAATGAAGAAGTGGACAAAGTTGTTGTCGTGCCTTGGAGGAGGGCGACAACCACATTTTACAGAGGATTTCCTTGGTGGGATAAACATATCACGACAATGGATGATTATGACTATAAAGGTGTGGACTTTCGAGGGGTCCCAACATGGTCCTTCTTGATGGGGACGAGAGGAGCGACGAGCTCGTTAAAGAATGATGTGCATGTTTGCAAATTTTTAATTTTTGGGAATATTTAATGTTTTTGAATTTTTTTAAAATATCTGAATTTTTTTGTAGGTAATCATGACTAATTGTGTGGAAATGCAGATTGCGCACCATTTCGCTCAGAAAGGATGTCACCCCTTCACAGGCGTGGGCTGTACGTGGGGGTGACTAGAGTACAAAATGGTGGAGGGTCACATGCAGAGTTGTTAGAGGATCTCGAGGCAAACCTCGAAGGATTACTGCAGGGATTCCAATACCACATATGGACAACATTCCTCTGCAAATGTAGAGGCATATCATTGGTGTTGGTGGTTAGTTCTCACGCCTTTCGTGGAAGGTGGCTAGAGTTGTGCTTTGTTATCACAACCATAAAACATCCCCATGATGCTTAGTGTTTTAGCTTTTCAGCTTTTTGTACACCCTTATATGCGGCCTATATTTGGCGGTATGGGCATATGACCCAATTATGTCACGCTACACTTATTTTTTGATATGTATTTTGCACACTCCTTGTATATATATGGACATTTTACTTTTTGGTTTCTACTTGTGTATAAATGT
>ML786532.1:137394-155804 GCA_009831015.1 Picea engelmannii | reverse complement strand
TGAGTTGTAACGAAGTTGGTGCTTGCTGAACATCTTAAGAAGACGAGGTTTTTTCCCGGGTTGGGTTTCCTCTTGAAAAATCTGTGTCTCATACTTGTGAATGAATGCTGTGTGTGTGATTGCTGTTCTTTATGATATATGCTCTATGTTTATAACACTGGTTTTCACAGTAAAGACTTACTGCCACTAAGATTAATGATTCGAAGTTAAAATGAGAGAAATGGTTAATAATATACAATAACTGATTCACCCCCCCCCCTCTCAGTTATTTCATACCTGTAACATAAATGTGCTCAATGTAGTAGATGCCAATCCGATACATAATTAGCTAACGAATTAGCCAATGAATTGAATTCCCTTGCAACATGTTCATAAGAAATGAAATCGAATCCTCTCTCAAGGAGATCAACCCTCAAATACTTATGGAATAGGACATGATGGCGGATAGAATAAACCAAATTTAATTGAGAAACCACGAGCTGTGAGTCCATCCTGACAACCAATAAGCGAATGCTTAAAGCTGAAGCTTCAGACATGAGTTCGATTACTGCACTATACTTTGCAATGTTATTAGTTGCAGGACCCAGACAGATGCCCCCTGAACTCACCAGTTCGTCTGTGGGTGAGAAAATGACCTAAGTAGTGTAAGAAAGGTTTCGGGTGCTATGACTAGCTCCATCTGCATATCCGATATAGGAAGAGGAGATCGTCGACATTTGCCAATCAAGTGCCAAGCATGATAAGCAAACCAACAAGGTAGATCACTCAAAGGAAAGCAAAATATATCACATCAACACTATGAAACATATATTACAAAAGCACTACATAGCGTAGAGCTTAGGTGTAGTACCTTTTGTGGTAGAGCTCGTTGTGGGGCTTCGATAAGGTGTTGCCCTGATAGTTATTTAACTCGTAGGCCCCATTTTGAAGTGTGCGTTTAACGACATAAGGACCATGCCATAATGGTTCGAACTTTCTTGCTCCTAACTTGTCAAGGTCTTGGTCATAGACCAAAACTAGATCCCCTTCCGAGAAAATCCGTGGACGCACAGTTCGATTGTACTGGGCTTTGACTCGTTTTTTGTGTGACTCATTAGCCATGATGGCTTCTCGACGACATTCATCGAGGCATGATAGGTAAAGTAGTCTTTCTTTCTTGGCAGAAGTGTCAGGGAGAAGTTCAATAGCTAGCTTTAATGAGGGAATTTCACATTCAATGGGAAGTACTGCATTCAACCCATAACCGAGTAGAAAAGGTGTAAAACCAATGGTAGTTTTCGTAGAAGTTCGGTATGCCCATAATGTCGAAAAAAGCATAAGGTGCCAGTTAGATTTATGTTTCCCTACCATCGTCGAAGCATTGTTTTAAGATGGCCATTGGTTTGGGGATAATAGGGAGAAGAGTGTTCCTGGTCAAAACGTAATAAGGTGGCTAATTCGGTCATCATATTATTACAAAAGTGCAATCTATAATCAGTCATAATTGATTTGGGTACACTGAATCTGGCAATAATGTGGTTGAATACGAAAAGTGTTGCAATCTTGGCGTCATTTGAAAAGGTAGGCATAGCCTCTACCCATTTGGTAAAATAATCGATAACTACAATAATATAATTATGGCCAGTACTGGAGGGAGGTCTACATGTTGTGAAATCTATCCCCCATTTGGCAAAGGGATCGACCGCGACTACAAGATGTAAAGGAGCAGGATGAGCGCACATATTTTTAGAAAAAGTTTGGTAGGGGTGGCACATTTGGATTGCATTCATACAATCTTTAAAGATCGTGGGCCAAAAATACCCAACACACAATTTTTTTTGGGCAGTGCTAACCTAGAAAGGTGGCTACCACATGCTCTAGAGTGGTAGTCATTAAGGATACATTCGACTTTGTCATGGATAACACACCGACACAAAACCATATCTACCCCATGATGTTAAAGAACATCGCCTACAATAAGATAATGATGAATGTGCCAACAATCGTCTTTTGATAGTTTTGGTTGAAAATGTTGTGTTTGGAGATATATTAACATGTCGTCATACCATGGATCGGATGAGTTGATGAGAAACAATAATTCATCAGGCAACGAATCTTGTATCACGAATTTATCATTGACTCGGGGAAGGTTGATCATCAATTCGACGAATACCAAGGATTTTTTGGACTTGGCGGTTGAAAACTCAAGATCAAATTCTTGTAGGATAACAATCTATTTAGAGTATCTGCCCCCAAGAATCTGGCGCGATAGAGTATACTACATTGGATTGGCGTTGGATATAATAGTGGTGGTTCCCAAGAGAATATAATGTCGAAAATGCTGGACAACAAAATCAACTGCTAGTGCTAACTTCTCAACATATGTGTAACGAAGTTTGGCACCTACGAGGCTTGTACTGAGATAATAAATTATATGTTTGTTTTGTTCATCATCAGTTTGGACAAGCACCATGCCAATGGTAGTTTCAGAGGTAGCGAGATACAATAAGAAGTCTCGATTATAATCGAGAGGGCTCAATAAAGGTGTTGATGTGAGGGCACGTTTTAAACCCCATCAAAAGAACATTGAGCTTGCTCGTCCCAATCAAATGGGACTCCCTTCTTAAGTAATCACATGAAACCTTTTGTGATTTCCGCATAGTTGGCATGAAACATCGTAAGAAGTTTGCTTTCCCATGCAAACTTTGAAGTTGGGCTATGGAGCGTGGTGGAGGCAAGTTCGTAATTGCCTCGACTTTCAGGGGATCGACTCTGATCTTGAACCTAGACACGATGAAATCTAGAAGACGACCAGATTCCACAACAAAGATGCAGTTGTGTGTAATACCGATAATGTAAAAAAACTTATCTCAAATGATCTAGATTCTCTTTGCGCCACTTGGATTTTGCGGGAAGGTCATCCAGATATGGCTGTACGATATGCTTGATGTCGTGGAAAGCATAAGACATGGCCCATTGGAATGTTGCACCAACATTTTTAAGACCAAAAGGGAACTTGCGATATGCAAAAGTTTCCCAAGGGCAAATGAAAGCCGTTTGTGTTGGTCTTTTGGGATGATCTCAATTTGATTATAGTCGGAGAAGCCATCCATGAATGAAAAAACTTCACATCTGGCGCAGTCATCCATAATTTGGTCGATGAAGGGGGTGGGATAATTGTCCTTTGGACAAGCCTTGTTTAAATCCCTATAATGAAGGCATACTTCGATAGTGCCCTATTCTTTGCAACGGGTACAATGTTCGAAACCCATTTAGTCAGGGGAACTGGATAAAGAAAACCAACATTCAACAATTTTTCAACTTTCGCCTTGATGGCTGTAGCTTTTCGAGGGTGGACTGGTTGGAACCTTTGTCGATTAGGGCGGGTTTCGGGGTAGGTCTTAATCTTATGTATGACAATACGAGGGTCTATTCTAGGCATTTCTTCGTAAGACCATGCAAAAATATCGCGAAAGTCTTTGAATAGGACTCTGTAACGTTCAATTTCTTGTGGGGAACAAGCTGCACCTATTTGGTAGTGTTCCACGACCCCAGGTTTGATCGAAATGTTGATTGAAATGGTTTTCAAAATGTTACTCAAGCCCACTTCAGATAAAGTGGGCTGCGAAGTGGAGGGCAATTGGGATTGATCTTTGATGACCGTCGAAACAAGGGTTTGGATGTGTTTCTCTACTCTTTCTTGATTGGGAAGGAAAGATGATTGATGGTGTGAATCTTCCCATGGCCTATCTCCTAAGGTTATGACTTCCATGATGGCCTTGTCCTAAGGTAAGACATCATTTAGAAAGTCATGCGAAGTTAACCCAGTAAGGCAAAGAGAATTGATCTAATTCCTCATCTAGTAGGAGACTAGGATCAAGGTCAACATATTCTCCTGTTGACTGTATTGTGGATTATGATAATTCCTCCAGTGACAACGACATAGTGGCTTCGTAAGACTCTACTTCTGAAGGATGGGGAATCACCCAAGGATCGCATGAACCAAGGGATCTACTAGTGATAGAAGAGGTCATGTTCACAAGAGCTATATGAGTAGCATTAGGTGTAAGAAGGGGGAATATCCCCATAAGAGATGAATCTTTGAACATACCTATACCGATACCTTCATATGCCCAAAAGACTCACCTATAAAAGGCATGTTGGCGCTAGGACTAGCTCGCAAGTTGGGTGTGCAATAATCGAGTTGGTCAATGGTGACTATCTTTCCTTGATGGGGAAAACCTATGACGCGAAAGACAATGGATGCAACAACTTTCATTGCATAGAACCAAGTGCGAACCAAGAGTAGATTATTGTCGAGTGTGGCATCAACCACTTCGGCTTCTACAAAGACAGTCTTTCCCTCAAGCTCAATGGATAAAGAGGTGAGTATTCCGTGGGGTTTGAAAAAATGTCCATTAAAAGCTTTTAAGTTGGTTTGAGATATAGTGAGCTGAGGAGAACCAAGGGCTTTCCAACATGACAAGACATAATGCAAGTAGTCGTTGCTTTGTCGATTACTGTACGAAAGATATTATTGTTAAGACAACCAACTGTGATTTGGAATGCTAGTTGGTGTGAGAGACATGGCTCACTCTGGTCTATGTCGAAAGAAACAATGTTTGACTCCGAAGGGTCGATTCCTCCTATGGTTGATAATAAGGCTTTCCGCTGTGAAGGACAACTCTACAATACTTCGAGTGCTGACATTGCGTATGGTGCATGGGGGAGATCTTCCACTATACTGTAGTGTTGAGCTGCTTGGGCATTCAGGTTATGGGTAGTTTGTCGAAGTACTTCTTTTGGAGGGCATATTGCAGGTTCAAAAGCTAGTTTCTCTAATGTGAGGGGGCCACTAGGTGGTGAAGTCGATGGAGGATCCTTAGAAGAATGTTCCCCCTCGAGAGTGTCATAGTTCTTTGCTCTGGTGGATAGTGCCACCATAGATTTAACCATTGTAATGTTTGCAGTTGAGGGCTCTACATTGCCCCCATTTGGAGGTGTAGTAACTTGTGCAACCATTTGTTGTTGTTGGGTGGGGGGAAAGGATTGGTTAACACTGTTGGTTGGGAAGGAGATCCCCCTCGCTCGAGATATTGATGGACCTCGGCAAGGCGAGGACAATCTTTGGTAAATTGGTCCTCCTTACACACCATACAAGGATATTTTGCCTTTCTTTTGTTTTTACCTCCAACATTGGGGTCTTGGGTTTTTTGGCCTGTCTGTTCAAAATAATTCTTCTTTTTTTTATGGTTATTATTTTTCTTCTTCCCTCCGGATTGTTGTGTGTTCTTGGGTGCGGTGGATTGCACCGTGTTTACCTCGGAGGTTTGAGCAGGGGTCGGAGTCGAAATGATTGTGGGCATAAGAGGTGGGATTGCTAACTACGGTCAATTGACTAAGTTGCCCAGTCAACTGTAGTGGAAGAGACAGAACCAACCACACCATCAACATGGGGTCCAGGCGTCGATCGAGGAGCATGGGGAAAAAGGTGATATACTGTGAATAAATCAGATCTAAGTGTTGGGCACGACGAATAGCTTGCTCCTTAGTTATGGCGGTGTATGTGGCAGTGTTTTGACGTAATGAGGTCATGAGCTCTGTCCCCGTTTAGTATCAGATGGGTAATTGGAAATGGGTCAAAAGAGCCATTGCTAAAGCATTGAAGTTGTTAAATGAAGCAGTTGGTAGTTCAATGAACCACTTTGATGCGTTGCTAGTTAAGGTGCGAGGGAAAAGACGTAAATGAATGCTGTAATCCAACAAAGAGTTGGAAACGCACCACAAATGATAAGTTGTAATGTGTGTGGTGGGATATTGTCCAGTCTTCCCATCGAATTTCGGGATGTTTGCTGGAATTTTGACTGGAACGATGACCAAGTGGGATTTGCACTATGGGATTATTCGCGAATCAAGATAAGTTGGGTAATTCCAGAGTAGCCAAAAATGGTAAATGAGTGGTTGCAAATGGATTCTGGTCTAAAGGTAAAGGCGTGTTGAGACCAAAAGGATCGTATGGCCCTCCCATATATTCACCGGTGGTAGGAAAATAACCCCCTTGATAAGGATTTTCTATAGGTATTTAACCACTTCCCTGGTAAGGATTTCCCATTGGCATATAAGCACCCCCTGTTGGGGATTAGTGCCCAGACGAAGTAACATTTCCAGGTATGTTCCCTGGAAAAGGTGCGTTACCGTGAGTATTATTACTCCTGGATAGTGGGTGGGTTCATGTAGCAAGGGGATTGCTGCCTCCTGGGAAAGGAGGGATTCCAGGGGTATTGCTGCCCTCAGCGTTGGGAGTACCCCAAGGAACATTGTTGCCCCCAGGGAAGGGAGTACCCCAAGGGACATTGCTGCCCCCGGGGAAGAGATTTCCGCCATGTTGATTAGCGCTAATTCCATATTTTCCAATTCCATCCGAATGGGAAGCCTGTACTAAGTGGGGGGGTTCATGTAACAAGGGGATTGGTGCCTCCTGGGAAGGGAGGGATTCYAGGGGTATTGCTGCCCTCATTGTTGGGAGTACCCCAAGGAAYATTGTTGCCCCCAGGGAAGGGAGTACCCCAAGGGACATTGTTGGCCCCGGGGAAGGGATTTCCGCCAGGTTGATTAGCACTAATTCCATTTTTYCCAATTCCATCTGAATGGGAAGCCCRTACTAGGTGTGTTTTGGCCAGTTGGTGGGTTTCCAGAAGAGGAGATAAAATCACTTCTTGGATTAGCCACATAACTTTTTCCTACGTTGGATTATGAACCAGAGGTAGGGGTTGGATGAACGCTAGGCTGGGTCTGAAACTGGGTTGATTACATGCTTACTTCAAAGAGAAAACAATGGTTGAGATGGTGGAACGAGTGGATTTCCTGCTGGTGTGGTTGATGATACAGGTGGGGTTCCAGCTCCACCCACTAATGATAAAGGTGGGTTTCCTATTCCACTAAGTGATGATATAAGTGGATTCCCAAATCCATTAGTTGATGGTACAAGCGGATTTTTTGGGATATTACTATACACTGTGGGAATTGAAGTTGGAGCAGTAGAGGTAGTGTTGCCACTTGACATGGGTGTATTTAATGTTGAAAAAGGATCACTATCAGGATTATATTGTTGCCCTAGGAGGTGGTGAAAAGAATCGGGTAGAGGAGAAGTGGAAGGAGGGTTAAGATAACCTTTGCTTGTAGTTACGACTCTAGATGGATTGTCTCTTGCTACGAGATCTTCCACATCAGTAGTATTGGTGTCTTCAGATGTTGAACTCATTCGTTGTCTGACAAAGGGTCGGAGGTCTTCGTAGTCGGGTATGGATGACCCAACGGTAGTTTGAGAATGGCGACAGTGTAGATTTTGCACAAAAAGTGGGGGACCTTCTAACTCTGGTCGAGGACGAGGACTTTCTAACTCAGGTTTGTCTTGATATGATATTTCCGGTCCAACTCGGACAATTCTTCTAGAATGATGACAGGGTAAGTTAGCCACGACGGATAAAACAAAAGACTTAAATAAATAAAAAAAGCAATCCTATGGCCAACTATGAAACCAATACATAGTGCACACACCTAGCCAAGTATGAGATATCAAGCAAGCAAACCAATAGGTCTAAGGGTCTTCTGAAGATGAGATGTTAAGCCATCAACAAAGATACAAGAAGCAGTTATGATAACCATCACACAACATCTCCCCAAAGTGCAAGTAAGAGCTCGAGAGCAAATACCCTCCTGGTTTGTTGAAGCGTAGATTCAACGTCTGCCTCAGGTACCAGAAGGATTCCCCCTTGCTAGTAAGGTTACCACTTTGCAAGAATGCGCCAGGCGGAACAATTGTCAGTCAAGACTATCATGTGGGCATGGAATACTAGGTTCAATCCTGGCACCCAAAATTTTGAGAATGTTGGAGTTACTCTAGGAACGTCCACGTCTCGAAACCCCCAGTACACAAAGTAGTTCCACCAAGCAAATGGAGAGGAGATATCTCAACCACTTACTTAGCTTGACCTAATGCTTAACTCGCGTGTGAGGCGAGCTTTCCATGAATCAATTTTGTTACTAATGGATATTCACTCATTAATTGTCCTAGTCTCGTTTGGTGGCCTTGGAGAATTAACTCTCCAAACCTATTCCAAGGCCCTAGAGCCTAAGCTATTGTTGGATTGCTATCAAATAAAAATGTTCTAATTGCTTTTAATTATGTTTGATTTTAAATGGCCTTTGTTTACTCAAAGGGAATGGAATGAAACTTGATGGTGTTTTGACTCAAGACCAATCCCAAAAGAAAGCTATATGCAAAAATGCAAAATTTTCGTTTGATGAAGAGCTTTTTCATTTTCAATGAAATACATGCACCAATGCGAATAAAAATCCTTAATGAAATGCAAACTTTTTCCTTAAAATGTTTTCGACAATGCAACTTTCAATTCCACTAGTGAACCAAAGACTCTTAATCGAATTATTCTCAAAATGCAATGCAAAACTCTTTAAAAGAATTTTTTTTTGTGTTTTTTTTTTGAAAGATTATGCCAATCAAAAGAAAAGTTATACCTTTTGCATCACACAAATAAAAAAAGATGAGCAACAATAGATCAAAAAGATTATAAACATTCCGAAATGATGTATTACAAATGAAGTAAAAATTCCAAGAAGACCCAGAAATGAGATGGCAAATCAAGAGAGTTTGCTTTGTTTAACAATGAAAACAAATCTCGAAGGAAAACCCAAAAGATCGTTAAAAGCATATGGACTCTCTTACAAAGATACCACTAGCACTAAAAGCTCGAGGGAATGTGGTTAGTGAATCCAAACTGTACCCACAAAAGCAAGAAGTGCTTTGAATCAATCAAACAAATGGCACACAAAGGAAATTTTTTTCAAATGATTTGAAAATAAGTTGGAGCAATAACTGCTGGAACAAATCTGGGGAAGATCTGTAAGGTTGTAAGAAAAAGAAAAGAAGACATATATGGGCTAGATTTGAAGGATGCCCCTTCAGGAAATAGCCTTTTAGTTCCTGGTCGCGTTTTGTCAGTTAAGACAGAGCGACCAGTGCTTGTGGTCGCAGGTTTAAACCTACGACCACAAGCACTGGTCGCACTTCACATTGCAGTTTTTTGGGCGGTTGTGTGCTAAAATGGAGCAACGCACCACCACAAAATATGGGGTTGCTCTGTCTGCACATGGAAAATAATAGATCGAAGGCTGGAAAATTTCCAATATACTCGGAAAAGACTTATTGGCAGAATGAAAACGAAAAATGGGGGTTAAACATGCAAGGATCTTGAAAAAATAGATTTAAAGAAACTGACGAAGAAACTAGATAAACAGTAATGACTTCCCCAGTGGAGTTGCCAGTCTGTTGTAGGATAATTGTACCTTGCAGGACATATCTCCCTTAGGCTCTTCTTAGACTTAAGACAGAATAGAGATACAAATGATAGACTTTCCTAGATGTGAATCACACATGCATGAATCTATGAGGTAATGGAATAAGAAACTTACTTGTTAATTCGACGGTTGTCCCTGCACGCTCCTTGGTTATTCGCTCTTCTGAAGATGTCCTTCACTTTCACGAACGTGAACTTGCACACATGAAAACACAAACGAATACCTCTCACAAGATCAAATATAACATGTATGAATCAATAACAGATCTGATAATATAACATGAAAGCATGAAAATATTAACTGTCTATAAGAATTATAATAACCGCATACAACCAAATAGAGGGGAAAGTCATATGCATCTTCTATTAATGAAATAAGAGGCTTACAACTTATAGTCAAGATGACTTGATGAATCTCTTCCCAATCTCCTTGCTCAAGCTCTATGATCAATCCGACAGTATAAGTTTACTCTTTCTTTTTCCTCCCGTTTTCCCATGAGAGACTCCCAATATATAGGATGATAGAGGTAGGATGGTGGATAAATCTTAGACACCCAAAATAACAAGCTTCTCGAGGGCATATTACAAGAAATCCAAACTTTGATCGCATCTCTTTGTAACCAATCTTAATTGGGGAGTAACAAACACAGTCATGCCTTGCATTCGTCTAGTTCACGATTGGTCACTACTTGCAAGAGAGCAACTCGTGACCATCAACTTTGGGTCACAAGTTGTAAAGAAACTACCAGTGACTGGACAAAAAGATGCTGAAAACTCAAGGGAAAAGTGGTATAACTCTAGATGAAGTCCATCAAGTGATCAGGTGGCAAATAACTGTATAACAATGGGTGCCTCCTCCACCAAGTTTTGATATCCATCCTCGTCTTTGCTGATGAAGTGGTCCCTTATGCACTCCCACTTCGTACTTGTTTTTGAATGTACCTTTTAGTCATATTGACCTGCTTTTGTGTTCATTTGTTGGACATTAATAAAATTATATTATCTTATTCTATAGGCCAGCTGTCAAGGCCTAGAGCCTTATCTTGCTTGAAGGAGGTCAATACCTTTTTAGGTTCTTCCTTATCCACCTTGGCTAACATTTGTTCATTTTGCTCTTGAAGTACTAGTGTATGGAATTTAGATAGTATGTGCATGATATCTTTAATGTTAGGCTCTCTTGGGTCTGCATAGATTTTGCTAGAGTGAGATATGTCAAGTCTAACTATGGCTTCACTCTCTGTTTGGATAGCTTCTTCACCCCTCATTTTCCAAATTATATTTTGCGCTTTTCTTGCTTGCGCATATCGATGAAAGAATGCGTTCTATTCTCCTTCTTTCAACCATACTAACCTGCTTTCTTGGCGTGGTTGTGCTTCCTCCCATGCTAATAGACTGCCCTTAACGGATATTTCTAAATCCTTTCTCACATTGTTGACCTTTCCTTCACCATTTGGTCATAGTAGGTTTCCATTTTGTCTTTAGTTTTTTCCAACCTGGGCTTTCTTTGTTTGTTTTTCTCGAGCATCCAGTCCCTGGTCAATTTTTTGATGTTCATGCAGTTTCGCTGAAAGCTTTTCATGGAAAATTCCCCTCAACTAGGATCAAAACTCTTCCTTTCTCTCCCTATATTCTCCATATTCCAACCAATAGGCATTAAATTTAAAAGGCGTCGGGGCTTTCCCATCTCTTATTGGATTTGAAACTAGATGAGCATGTGCTTTGAAGCTCTGCCTACCCCTTACCCATGTCCTTGCCTTCCATTTCTCCAAGTGTGTTTAACTCATGTGGCTTCACATCCACCAATTCTTTCTCCTCAAAAAGGTGAGAAAAAAAACTAGCTAGGGAATCATTCCTCCTTGGCTCTCCCCATATTTCTTCTCCACAAAGAGTTAGGTTCAGATCCCTCCACAACCAGTTTATTCCTTTTGACTTCATCATTGTCTAGCCAATTTTGGAGTGCTTTCTTGATAGATTGCCATTCTCGTCGGCTTTTGCCTCCATTGCTATGCTTTCTTCATGCTTTCTACATAGCCACATAGACTTGGTCCTTGCCAGGACCTCTATTGTAACCCAATCCAGGGGTCAGATCCCACCATCGATGTTTGCCCATCACCTATCAACCAGGCAAGACGATCTCTAATGATATGAGAAGCCTCCAGCTTCGCCTTCCAGCATATGGACCCCCCTGTAGCTTTCTTTTTTGGCTTTCTACTGTAAGCTTCTATGCCCACTGGTGCCATATATTTATTCCTCATCACCTCCTGCCATAGACCTTATGTGGCTACTATTCTCCGTACTCCTTTTGCTGCCAGTGCTCTAGAAAAAAGGTTATGGTCTTTTGTTTCCCATCCTCCCGATGATGTTGGCTTTGCTGGATTCTGCCATTTGACCAGGGGCATCCTAATCTCTTCCTTTTTCCCTCACCACAAGTATCTATCTGTCTTCTTCCTGATTTGTTTGATGATACTCTTTGGCAATGTTGCCATAGATATCCAATATATAGAAGTTGCCTCAACAACACTCTTAAGTAAGGTGAGTCTATCCACATTGGATAAACACATATTACATGAGCAGTTTATTTTCTTCTCAATTTTCTCATACAACCACATCCAGTCCTTGATCTGAGTAGTTGTTTACCTTTAAATAAAACCCCAAATACTTAATGATGTCATCAAACTGTTCGAATTGATAGGACATAAGGTTTGTATCCTTCGAATCATGTTCAATGTAATCCAATAACAAGAGTGGATTTATGAAGGTTTATTTACATGCCAGTGGCATGGCAGAAATTATGTAACATTCCATGAATATTTTTTGTCTTTTTTAATGGAAACTTTCACGAAAAGAAAAATATAAGCTATGAATAACAGTTCGCTGATTATGGAGTCTCTTGCAATTTTAGTACCTTTCAAATTTCTTTCCATTGTTCAACTCATAATCAGTCTCTCAGCTACCATAAAAAATCCCAGGTGGCAACCCTGTTTTAATCCATTAGAGGATTTAAAGAAGCTTGTGGGTGCCTCATTGAAGGCAACGAAATAAAACAGTGCTAATGGTTCTCTTGTAATACAAAAAATTGGCGTGTTAGCTTCATTGTGATAAGAGGAAACTATTTGAAAAAAAAGGAAGCTCGATTGATTAAAGAACACACCTTATTTTACTAGAGTCTAGATCTTGTTCATGTCCAAAATGGTATGTGACAAGCCAGGAAACCTTTGTTTCAAGGATAGTTGAAGACTTTTTGCTCACTCTGCAGGAAGTTATCTCCTTTCAATATCTCCTACAGTCTTCTATCTTGCCCAACGTAAACTTGGACTTAAGTTTGTCATCCTTTCCATTTTGTGTTTTGAATGAAGTATTTGCTTCCACTCATACATTCTGGCTTCGATGTGATTTACAATGTCTAAGTTGTGATGTTCAGATGACAAGTCCAGGAAGTCGAGAAGACAATCTGGGTAAAACTGTTCTGCTGTTATGTAGTGGTAACTTATATCCTCAAGGTTGGCTTTCCCACTCTGAAAGATTAAGTGGAAAAAAGAAACCAGTTCCAGGCTACTTACCAGAAAACTATATACTGTATATTTAATATATCCTCAGACACAGAGTATATCTTTGGAAGATTTTTTGAATAATTGCTAGGAACCTCGATGTCTGACAAGACTAGATTATTGATAGCCATAGCTGCCTTGAGGATCTGGTTGGTACATCCTCAATTATGTTGTAACTGCTTCCGTGCAACTTCAGACAGACCATTCAGGGGGGCTTTAGAAGTGGGCAACTGCCATTTCTCTTTTGCTTGATGTTGAGAAGGCTGCCTTGAATGAACACAGCCATCATCATTTACATCTCTCCTAGCAAAATTCCTTGGTCCACTAACTGAAACTATCCAATGTTTCCTGTAAAATGATGATCTAAGCTGAGAAAGAGTGGATTGAAGGAAAAAAAATTTCACCCAAAAATTTAAATCCAAAAAGGGTAGACCAGAATAACCACCACAGAAACTAAAATCTACATGGAAAGAAACAATGTAAACAGCCCAAGTAATTATTTAGAGATAAACATAATAATACAACACAAACTTTAACGATACAACACAAACTTCTAATGAAACGAGTTTTTGCTACAGGTGTTGATCAATCATACTAGCAGCTTCATGTTTTCCAGAGAAAGATGTATTGAAAATTTATCTGACATTGTTTTCTTCTGTGAAGCGAGAGGTTTTAATCTCCAAAGCTCCCCAAAAACAGAAGCTGCAAAGAAATGATTTGAGATTTTGTTATTTGAGGGGGTAAAACGAACTTCTTAAAATCATAGAGGGAGGACAAGTTTTTTCGATGCTAGATGCTAGAGGCAAATGTTGATGTGGGCTGTGAGGTCAATAACTTCATACAATAATCAAGTACAGAGAGTCTGATGGACAAAAAGTCAGTAACATCAGAAGAGGGGCATAGAAAGCTGCACGACACCATAGCAGTGCTGAATCCCTTGATTCAGGACAGAACAAGTTTATTTATATGAAATGTGTTTCTAGAAGTGACTTCCCATTTGTTATCCAATATTTAATCATGCCTATATCAGTCTCCTAGGACATCTATTGATTTCAGGATACACTATAACATTACATCTATCAAGAAAATCAGATGACAATGCAAGTCACCCTTTTTCATCTGATTGAGAATACATTTTTAAACGTGCATAAATAGGGTTCCTGTGCACAAGCACACAAATAGTTGTATATGATGTTTTTGGATATAGTCTTATATGATGTTTTTTGCATATCATTGAAAAACTTGGTAAGGTTTGGTACAAATTGTTATTACTTAGGATATATTCTATAGCTTGTTTTCTTATGTAAATGCAAAAACCTTGAGACTCTACTACCATTGTGGAAGAGACATAAAAAGTGGCGAGAATTATTCTATTGTAGTATCTATCATTTTATTTGAGACCTTTTAAATGATGGTTTTGATTCCATTTATTTTTGCATTTCAAGGGTGTTACATGTAGAGCAGATTTGAGTGCGACTGCATTGGGGCAGAGTGCGACTGTGTTGGGGCATGTGATGAAGAACATTTCTGAGTGCAGCGCTCAATCAGATAAGTCGGAGAGAAAATGAAAAATAAAAGTTTGAGAAAGAATCAACAAGGACAAGAATTAGACAGATAATTTTATTAATGTCCAACTAATGACCACAAAAGTAGGTCGAAGGGACTGATGGGTACAATGATCTCCTTACAATGCGGGAGTACCAAACAGTCTCCTATAAAGGAATAAATTGCATGAAGTAAGATACAAAAATGTATAAAATGTGAGCTGAGTTGAAGTATGAAGAGCTCTCAACCGCAGCCACAAGTCCCAAACCCCGCAATGGGGCGGAGATGTACAGGCGGAGAAGATCCAGGTTCTCATAGGTCTATGGAGTAGACCCATCTCTCCTATCATCCGAGGCTGAATGAAGGAAACCCACCAAAGTCTGTTGGCCCGAAGAAGAGCTGGTGGGAACTGCGGACTGTCCAATGTGCTGCTGCCTGGAGGAGGTCACATGATGCTGAGGTCTGGAGGATCTAGTCCGTCTCCCAGGAAGGGATCTGATATGGTTCGATCAGAGAAGTCAGAGAGAACTAAAAATAAAAGTTTGAGAAAGAATCAACAAGGACAAGAATTAGACAGAAAGATCAATTTGAACCTAAAAGGCATATCATGCTCATCAGTTATTGGGGTATGGCTTTAGCTTTATTTCAATGAGACCACCAAAAGGGTCCATCAAGATATGACATGTCTCCTTTTTCTTCTAATGAAGAAAGACATTTCTGGGGCATGTGATGAAGTGCATTTCCAAGTACAATGCCCAATCAAACAAGTCAGAGATAAAACTAAAATTAAAAGTTTTAGAAAGAATCAACAAGGACAAGAATTAGACAGAACGAACAATTTTAACCTAAAGGGCATAGGGTTGAAATTTATTGAAGTATCTTGATCATCAGATATAAGGGGGTATGGCTTTAGCTTCTTATTTCAATGAGACGACCACAAGGGGCCATCAAGATATGACATATCTCCTTTTTCTTCTGAACGAAGGTTTATTCTGTTATATGATGCCACCTGATATGGAAAATGCCCTCTAAGAGAATGTGTGGTGCGTTGACATTTCATTGAAAGATAGGTTTCCTTTTCTTGTGGGCTATTTTACGACATTACACCAGAGGATGTTCCATCAGGACTGCCAGCTTTTGATAAGACCCCTACTGAGGTAGGTGATCGCTCTTTGAGTTGCATTTGAATTACACTTATCTTCCACTTCTATTGTGATGAAAATCTGCATGGATTACTCACAATGGAAAGAAATAATGTGCATAAAGAAATTGGCGATTCCTCCAAGTCAGAAGATAAAATAGAGTGGGATGTGCACATGGATCAGGTGGCTTTGGGGGTAGCAAAAGGACTATTTTCACCCTAGAAGAAGCAAAGGCCCAAACATCTAATTCCTCCAACCTTTCATTCTATTGCACAAACAAAGAAACCACGGGCATGCACAAGGTCTAAAATTTGATATTCAAACAACATATCATGATTATCTTGTGCTGTGACATTTGTCTGTGTATGGTTTATATGACAATACTGATTTAATTAACATGCTGTAACAGTGCTGTATATCAAGCTTAAAAATTGTCAGGCATTTGGAATTTTTTGCATGGAGTTGGCTGAAAAACAGAGGTGTTTTGGTGTCACAAGGCACAATGTCTTCTATTTGATGAACTTATCTTTCCTGCCATTGTTCGAGTGCTGATGTTAAATGATTATCTTGTTCTAACTTTTTTATATAGTTTTTAGACAGTATTTTTTTTACATAAATATGATTAAATTGATAATATTTACCAAAAATTTACAAGTTTTAATAGTAATTTATATGTTTATTGTTTGCCTACAATTTTTCCAAACCGAAATAACTGTCTAAAATATTATACATAGGTATAATATTTGAATCCTTAAAAAATACCCTTAGATTCTTTGAAACATTAAAAGTGAGGATTCTGAACAACAATGTCTTCTATTGGATAAACTTGTATTTCCTGCTATGATTTGAGTGCTAAATGTTGAATTATTATTTTCTTCTCAAACCAGGGGTTCTGTGATGTCTTGGCTTTATCTGCAGCAAGTCTCAACTGTAACAAGAAATCAAAATATTGATTGTCTGCTAACAACAACCATTTGTGATTGTGCTTGACCGGCCTTGTTGGAAGGCCCAAATGGTTAAGAACGTGTTTCCTCCTAAGAGGTCACAAGTTCAAATCCAGAGGTGGTAGGGTATGTATACTATCTCCGTAGACTTTACCGGTCAAATTGCTGGGCGGAGGGGGTTCCTTGTCCCACAAACAAGGGGTCTCATACACCAATTTGGTGTCTGGCTTGGTCGTGACCTTAAAAATAGATTATTATTATTATTATTATAATTTGCCTTCTTTGCAAAGACAAAAATTCATAATGGTGGAAATCAACACCAAATTCTGGCCTTCAGTATTACTTTGTGACGAGGAAATTATGCCACGAAAAATTAAGAAATTGAATTAAACACAATTTTGATGGCCGTTTTACAAATATATTCTGAATACGAATTTCCAAGAAGGCATTTGAGGGGTATTCGAGGATATTTCCACTAATTTCTGTACTCTGACATTGGAGATGTCAATTGACCAACCTCCAATTCAAAATACACCGAGAACCTGGGAAACAGAGATTACATACTGTCGGTTCTGTATCGTACACTGACTCGGCAGATTCATAGGATGCCATTCGGCCTATGGTTCATTAATTCTTTGCTGATGGATGGATTGCCCTTCTATTCCACGTGTTGTTGAATTAATTTACACACTATTTCCAGCAAGATCCAAGGATTGACATCAGGGTATTCGTAATAATAATTTGCCCCATTTACATAGTTCTAATGGATCTCCACTCACTTTTAAGTTTAAACTGCATATATGGATTTCTTTTGTTTCACCGTCGGGAATATTTGTAGTTTGAAAAATGAGATTGTACTCCGATTACCCACTCTTGAGTCTAAAGTCAGTCAATCAGTTCATGTTCTTTTGTTTCACTGTCGGGAATATTTGTAGTTGAAAAATGAGATTATACTCCTATTACCCACTCTCGAGTTTAAATTCAGTCAATCAGTTCGTACATGAGATCATATACCATGTATATAGATTCCACATTGATCATACATAAAAATTGAAAATATACAAACTGAGCCCTGGGTCGAAATTCAGCACATCAGCTCATACCCAGAGATTATGTATCATTCATATAGATTCCACAGAGACCATATACAGAACTAAATATATACAATTGAGGTACAATAGAGTGATTCCATGGATAAAATAGTAGTATAAAAATTGTTCTCTATTCAAACGACCTCCACTTGGGGATCAACTTGCACTTCTCACAAACATATACAAACAACTGAGGTACAATATATTTATTCCATGGATAAAATAGGTAGTATACAAATTGTTGTCCATTCAAACGACCTCCACTTGGGGATCAACTTGCACTTCTCACATATTTGCTAGAGGCACATCTTATTGTTACATCTCCCTTGGCTCCTTAATGATTTTGTCTTTGTAGTGGATATTTTCATTTGAATGATCAAAAAAATAATTAATTCACTTTTATAGAACCATTTAATCTTGTAGTAAACTTCTCTTTCTAGTTGTTGGAATCGTCGCTCCTTAATGATTTTGTCCTTGTAGTGGATATTTTCATTTGAATGATTCAAAAAATAATTAATTCACTTTTATAGAACCATTTAATCTTGTAGTAAACTTCTCTCTAGTTGTTGGAATTGTCGTAGTCCAAACGTTCTATGTTTTGGTTCTTTTTGGTGATATTTTTCGGCCATATTTGTCTGAAAATTGTCAATAAATTATTCGATCTGCAGATTTGTGTGGTTAATTCTGAATAATCCAAGTGCCGCAATGCAATTTAAACAATATAAAATTGTGATTTTGTGCAGATTCATGTCGTCGGATTCTGACGAAAAGAGCCAAAATGTAGAAC
>ML786532.1:96395-123178 GCA_009831015.1 Picea engelmannii | reverse complement strand
TATTTTAAAACATGCTTATCTTGGTTTATTTTTTTTCTCATATATATTAAGTTTTTTTATTAATTTTTATTTTTTTTCTATGATTTGATTTGTAAAAGTGTTAGTTTTTTAGGTAATGATTTAAAAAGTATTACAATTTTAAACATGAAAAAAAATATGATACTTATAATACCATGTTATGATTTAGAGGTTGATTTTGTGGTTTTGGTTCACAACTATATCAATGGTGAAGACCATGGCTTCAAACCACTGGTAATATTAACCTTAAAGAAAAAAGAGCACTATTGCTAGCAACATTTTTAGTTTAAAAGGTTGATTTTAAGGTTTTTATTTAGAACCATACTAATTGTGGAGACAACAATTTCAACCAAGTTATAATTTTAACCCCGACAAAAAGGGGGTGATGCAGTGATCACCACTTTTTGTTTTGGGGTTGATTTAAGAATTTTGTTTGTGACTTTATATATGATAGTTGATTTTTTTTGTAATTTTAACTTTGAAAAAAGGGTGATACCAATAGCACTATTTTTCAAAATGGGGTAAAAATAACACTAACTCTCCAAAGTTCTCGTTATGTTAGTAATTTCCTCAACGTGCTTTTAGCTAGGAACCCAATGTAGAATCATGAGGGGGAAGTAGATACTTTGATATGATCATTTCAAGGATATATATATATATATATATATATCATTTGATAGCCCATGAGTTATTCAATGTGCTTTTAAGCTAGGAACCTATTGTAGAATCATGAGAAAGGGAAGTAGATACTTTGATATCATCATTTTAGTAGCCTTGTTACTTATGGGATATTTGACATTTCCACAGATCAATTGATTAATGAAATTGGGAACTTGCTTTGGGATAGTAACATTTTCTTGATGCTATCCTTGTGGTGTACCTTAGTCCAAATTTATGCTAACACAGACCAAAACTTTTGTTGTTGAATTTTGTGTTTGTTGATATGACATGCTTGTATAGTTTGGAAATGTTAGATTAAATGATGGAGGCCTTGAAGGAGTGGAAGTGGTGACCAATCAGACAAAGACATCTAATCTCTCTATGCATGAATAAGTTGGTTCATTTTTTCAATGATAAATTGCAAATCAACCTCGGTAATCATAAATTTTAATCATTATGTCTAGTCTTGCTTGAGGCCAAAATGGAAAGCAAGAAGTGCTACATGATTGCTAGTAGAGATTCCAATATTCTTTGTGTAACAAATGTGAGGAACCCCTTTTTGATTCTTTATGAGGCCACCAAATCCAACCTACCCTAGGTTGCCCCAAGAAATCCTAACAAAGTTTTGTTTAAGATAGGGAGCTATGGGAGGGTCTATGCAATGTGACCAAAAAAAGATGGAGGATCACTAAGGAAAGAAATGACAAAGGCATGGAGAACGATTTCCATGATTTCCCATTTAGCTATATCCTTGTCAAACCCCTTCATATCCTCAAAATACCACACATTTGATAAAATTGTTTCGAAAATTTGTTGAGATATTTTTAATTGGGTGTTGTTGAGAGGATTGAATTTGTTTTAGAAACACTGTCAATTTCTCTTGGTCCAAATGTTAGAAAACTAGGTATCCACCACAAATTTTGGATGAGAAGGAACCCTAAGACCTTGGTTGAATGTATTTAATTGCATCTTGCTAACATGAATATTTGATCTGATGCCAATGTGGATCCAATTCTAGATTCCTTGTGCATACAAACAAGGAAAAAATAAATGATCTATAAGCCTACTAAAACATGTCACACACTAAGATTTCCCCTCGATGTTACAAAATTGTAGGACAACATATGTTTTCTCAATTTTTATTCATCATTGTTGATATATTTTGGGTGCATGAGGAAACCCTAACTTTATTATTATTGAAACCCTAAGCCTAATCCACCCCTCATAGTTTCTATTTCAATAAGCTTTCTCAAGTACTCACATTCATGAAATTTCAAAATAGGGGTATTGTTGATGAAGGTTAAATGTGATGGCATATCTATCCTATTTTTTTCCCAAAAAAACTTGTTATTACTATTTTTGTTTTATATGGAAAATATGTTGAAAAATAACCTAGAAAAAGTGGTAGAGGGCTCCATTGAATGGGTGGAGTTGGGACGAAGTGGGTTGAATCCTTAGGAACAAGTGGGCATGTCTCATGATATTTATACCTTTAATGTTGAGCCATATTGATCATTTCTTGTTCCCTTCCTCTATATATAGAACCTATAACCATTTCTTTGCTTGCACATTGTCATAGTGGTGACAATTCTAGGTGTTTTTGAGCCTTATCATTATTTGATTTGTTTGTAAGTTTTATGGTCCCATTTAGTGGAGTTATTCATTTATGCTAGTTGCATTGATGATTTTTTTTAATGAAAACTACCTACTTTTGTGTCTAAAGTCACTTGCATATGAAGTTCCTTATGATGAAGTGTAATAAGAAACCATAGTTGGTGCCACTCCAAAGTAAGTGATCAAACCAACCCCATTGTAAGAAAAGGAAATCGATATACCAAATGTCTACAATCTTGAAACCCTACATTGAACAAACTCTTGCTCACCACTACACATAGTAGAATAATAAGCTTTATTACATTGGTACCCCTCCTTGGAGTTGGGTAATTTGAACCCAATGTTTCTTTTGTCCTTGGAGATGTACATATTTCTCCAATTAATTTCTATGGAAGGGCCAACAATGTCAACTTTCAATCATTTAGGAAACTATATGTAGTTCTAATATTACTATTACACTTGTCTTCTTTCCATTCTATCGTTTACCTTTTAAGCGATATCTGGCTTTGAATCATATAACACTGGTTCCTACAATGTTGATACAACTATCTACTAAATATATATTTACTAGGGGAGTGCTTCAAACATGCCAACATTCCACATTTTCTTCATCTACAAAAACATGAAATCCAATGGATATTGGAAAGTTACATTGGATGTCACTTTCCCTTCTTTGAAATGTTAACTTGGAGTTTATAAAAGTTTAGTAGCTTGTCACTGCTATTATGAGTGGGACATGAGGATGTTTTTTCCAATAAAAGGTGGCATTGATAGTGTTAGGGTAAGTAAAGATTCTTTAAGCTTCTTCTTCCTTATATAAACCTTAGCTATATTTTTTTTTTGATGAAGGGTTGTTATTGCTTGTATTTGTATTTGAAAATTGGTATTGGTCACATGTTTTGATGGTCTTACATGTGCCTTGTTTGGGTTCTGAAAGTTATGAATATCTTCTTACATCCATTCTTTAGAGGCACAACCTAATAGTATCTTTCCTTGCTATGGTTCTCAATGATCTTCTCATAAGATTTGTATGGTTCTTAATGATCTTCTCATAAAATTTGTTTCAGAGCTCAAAAATTCAATTCCAATTACCTATGGATATGGGTACCATGTGACTTTCAAAATGTTGTCTTAAAAAAAAGCAAAATTGTGAACTATGCACAATCATAACAAATCACAACAAAAGGGAATTCAGAGAGTTGTGGAGTCTACAAAGGTTTTCAAGATGAACTGCTTGAAATTTGAAAAATCATATAGGTGGGCAGACAAAAAGGAAAAAATACAAAACCAATCATGGTAGAACACTAAAATATTTAGCCCACGTTGAAGGATTGGGTGATGAATGGAAAAAAAATACTTGATAAACACTATGCATTACAACTTGTGTACAAAAGTCATCCTAGCCCTTAAGAGAGTTACACAAACTTGCCCATGCCTACTATTAACAGGTTACTATTGTTAAATCTTCATAGTGATACTCTCTTCATCCTTCACAACTATAGACGAGGTTGGAGTATATACATGATTTGTATAGGGAAAGATTAAAATATTTAAGATGTTTAACATTGAGTTATTAATGCTTTCATAGTTTGATAATTTCTCCATCATGTTTTTGGATTATAGCTATGTATAGTTTTTTGAAAAACTGATGCAATGCTTCTAGGGTCCAACACACATGGGTAAATCCATGGAGATGAGAAACAAATTTGTGGAATAAGATGTTGGGAGGATATCTGGTAAAACATTTTTGGCCAAAAATTTCTTTGGACCAAAAAATGTTTTCATCTGAAAGTTAATTATAACTATCACATCATTTCACCTGAACTTAACTCGATTGCAGATTCTATTCATCCAATGGACATGGAGCAAATTCAACCATTGAATATTGTTGGATGTACATAATCTACAATCGAGATAAGGATTGCCCATTATTTCAACCAAAAGTTAATTTGTTTAACGATGTTTGTTTTGCTTTGAAACATTGACATAATCTTTGTTTCCAAATATTCATCACTAGAGTGGTGTTTTTGGCCGAAAACAGGTTTCGGCGAAAAATATTGTTTGGTCAAAAACATGTTTCAACTGAAAACAACTTATATATATAATAGTTGTTGTATTCCCCCTACACTTTTTCCAGTGTTTTTTGTCTCCCTTTATGCCTATGGTAATTTCCTTGATATCTCATGTTGTCATTATGGTCTCAGCCTGTTTATCTCTTCACATAGTGATTTAGTGTACTCTTTCAACTCTTCCTGTTTGATTCTTCACTTTGTCAATATAGTCTCCATGTTTGATGTGGCATTGCATGCTCGAGTATCTCCTTATTTGTATCGATATAACCTATTCGACTCGACTCACCTATTTGACTTGGATCATCCGTTTGGCTTGGCTCACATGTTTATCTCAACTCACTCAATATGTTCACCTATTCATCTCAACTCATCTTCCTAGCTTGGTATGTAAACCTGGAATGACCAATGTTTTTGATAAATAGATACAACATTTATGATGGCATCATGTCATCAATGGTGCAAAATTAATTTTCTTTAGTGTAGGTATTAACAAGCTTACATAACAACATTTTAACCCCTTATTCTAAACATCAAGATTTAAACAACAAGTTTACATAACAATATTCTAATTTTTCATTCCGAACCCAAAATTTAAAGAACTTATACAAGTTGAGGTTGGTTGTAAAGTATAATATGTTTCGAACCATGTTCTTGACTTTTGTCAAATTGCAAACAAAAGCAATTGTCAAATTGCATTGAATTTCCAACCTCTGAATGAAAGTATTAATTTTTAATTCACAAGAGTACATATTCTTAATTCACATATCTAGTTCATGCTCTTGTGGACAACTATATATATATATATGTCAAAGACCACTTTGTAATGTTTTTTGGCCGCTTTGGAATGTTTTTTCACTGCTTTGTTGTTTTGCAAATAGGAGTGTCAGTCCTCGTCTAGGGATTCAATATCAAGCAATCGTTTCTCCAATGGAGTTGTGTCAGGAAAGAGCTCGATTGTAATGCACAGTGTGGGAATTTTTCATTCTATGGGAATGACAACTTTGACTCCGTGAACTAGATGAAATGGTGTGAACTTGGTTATTCGATTGTGGATAGTATGGTGAAGTGAACTCATGAGTAAACCCATGCTTGGTGGATAACTCAGCAAACACTTCGTTTTCAAAATGCTTACCATGGTCAGATACCAGCTGGAGGGGAACTACAAAACGAGCAATGACATGATTGAAGAAGAAGCAGGTTGCAGTGTCTGCTGTATCGCTGAATGTTGGCATGGATTCCGCCTATATGATAAATTAGTCAACATCAACTATGATATATTTGTGCCCATTGCTAGATGGGGGGTTGCAAGTCATGAAATCAATACCCCATTTGTAAAAGGGGCCTGCCATAATGACTGGATGGAGGGGAGCGGGTGGTGATCTGGATTTATGTGCATATAGTTGACATTTGTCACAACACTTGACGACATGGATACATTTGTAAAACAAAGTGGTCCATAAGTAACCAACCCGAACCACTTTCTATGCTGTGGACATATCAAAGACATGACCCTTGCATGCGCCACAATGGAAGTCATTTAGGAATTTTTCTGCCTCTTCGATGGTGAGGCAATGACGTAGAATGGTGTATGCCCCCCTACAGTAGAGGACATCTCCTATGAGGAGGTAACGAGAAGCTTGATGACGGATACATCGACGATTGTCTTGGGAGAGATGAGGGACAATCTTTTTTGTACGAAGATATACGAGAATATCTCCGTATGATGAGTTGTCCGATGAAATCAAGAATAAATTTTTATCTGGGAAGTTCTTGTTCAAAGTGGTGTTGGTTGAGTTTGATGGGAGGTCTACAATCAACTTTGTGAGGATGAGGGCTTTCTTTCTCTTGGGATTTGTGTACTCTAAATCGTATTCTTGGAGGATGATGATCTAGCGAGAAAACAATTTCATTGATATGGTGTCGATTGAGTAGGTATTACATTGGATTAGAATCTTCCACAACCTTGGTAGTTCGAAGCAAGATATATTGTTGCAGTTTTTAGAATGCAAGGATGACAACTAGGGATAACTTCTCTTTTTGATTTTACTTCAAAGGTGGCCTGGAGAGGTTTTTCCTTATGTAGTATATGACATGCTCACGCTGGTCATCGCCTACTTGAACGAGCACTCCTGCATCTAATACCTTTGAGGTAGATAGATACAGGATATAATCCCTATCAAATTCAGGGGGACTGATGAGGGGTGCTTTACTGAGTGCTTCTTTGAGGGATTCAAAAGAAACTTGGGTATGTTGATCCCAATGGAAAGGGATGTCATGCTGTAATAAGCACAAGAAGCCATGGGCACAAAATACATAGTCGAGAATGAAGCGACATAGGAAATTAGCTTGTCCTTGGAGGCTTTGCGGTTGGCACAAGTTATTTGGGGGAGGAATATCGTTGATTTCTTGGAATTTCAGGGGGTCCATAGTGATTCCTTGTTGGGAAACGATGAAACCTAGCATGCATCCAACTGTGATGAAAATGACACATTTGAGGGGGTTTAATCGAATGTTGTACTTGCTGCATCATTGAAAGAAAATCCGTAAGTCCTCTAAGTGTTGTGATCGCTTCTTGGAGCGAGCAGTGAGATCGTCTAAGTAAGTGAGGTTGATATGGGCGAGGTCATGGAAAGCATACTTCAAGGCTCGTTGAAAATGGCACCTGCATTTTTGAGCTCAAATGGAATGACACAATAGGTGAAGGTGCCCCATGGGGTAGTGAACGCAGTATTGTATTGGTCTGCATGGAAGATTTGAATTTGATCGTAGCTAGAGAATACATCCATTAATGAAAGGAATTCGTGATTGGCGTAGGCATCTATAACTTGGTCGTTGAAAGGTGTTGGGAAATTATCCTTGGAACAATATTGATTGAGGTCCTGAAAATTGGTGTACTCCTGAATAATACCCTTCTTTTTATTGATTGGCACAGGGTTTGAGATCCATGAGGTATATGCAATAGGGTATATGAACCTAACAATACGTAATCTATCGATCTCAACTTTGATAGCCATGGATTTTGAAGGGTGAAAAGGTTGTTTCTTTTGACAAATGAGGGCAACATTAGGCCATGTGTCGATGCGATGTTCAACAATAGATGGATCTAATCTCAACATTTCTGTGTATGACCATGCAAAAACATCTTGAAATTATTGAAAGAGGGACTTGTAAGCAATGATATCTTCAGGAGAACATGCGACATCTATGGTGATTTCTTAGATTATGCAAGGTTTGATTGAGATGTCGATTTTGATGGTAGGGGAGATGGTATCCATATTCCCTTCTTCAAAAGCGTTAGGTGCAGGGATTGGGTTTTTGAACCAATCCAAATGTCTGGGGATGATGAAATATTTGGTTTCAAATGTGTAGACATGAGTGTCTATGCAGGGTTGAAATGATGCTTGTACTAAGAATAAAGATCCGTGATGCATGGAATCCCAGGGACAATCGAGTGCTGTCATGGCCTCTAAGATATCTTCATCAAATTGGAAGATGGATGAAAATAATAGGTCATCAGAGGTCTGATCAGGCGTGTGGGACATGGACTATGATTTTCATTGGTGATGACATTGTCGTCTATGGAAGGCGCAAAATATGAAAATGGGTAGTCATCGTTTCCATCCATGGTAAGGTGACTAGTGGGAGGGGAGGGGGGTGCTTCACTAGATGAAATGAACCATATATTCATACATGTGTGTGGGTCTTGTATGACGGGGGAGGAAGAATATTTTGAATAAGAGTTACATGTGAATTGGGTGGGTTCGACGGGAAGTATTTTGATATATGTGAGATTGGTATGGCTTAGGGAGCCAGAGGGAAAAAGTGTGGGGTCGAGGGGTATGTGACACGATTTCCTTGTGAAGGTAATTCCATGTGTGGGTCAAGGGGGGTTTGAATTGGTGTTTAAATGTGTGGAAGAGAAGCCATGTGTCGAGCCCTGGAATCAATAATGAGGGGGCAAATATATGTAAAATGGTCCAACTGATCACATAATACACAAGGGCATCTCATCCACTCATTTACTAACATGGATATGTAATGGATGTTAGTAATGTTAGAAGTGATGGGGGGTGCTTAAGAGGGCTTAGGAAAGGTTGTTTATCACATGTATGCTAGGGTTTCTTGGAACTAAGGGAGGGCTAGGCAATAATGGGTATAATGACCATATTGTGAGCATACAACACATGCAAATTTGGTACGAAGACCTTTTTGTCGAGATGACAAAGGTGCTACGATTATGGGTGATAGTAATAGCATAGGAAGTAATGGCTCTACCTTGGGGAACTTAATTAAATTGTGTAATTCTGGTAAGGTAGGGTAGAGGTTAGTCAGGTGTCCACCTGTTCCAAAAAGTGCGCATGGTGGTTGGGTATGAGGTTGGGAGGGAAGAGTGGAATCCTTTTTTTTCTTGGCACTTATTTTGTTGGTACTAGTGCCTCCTTTGTTGGTATCATTTCCCTCAACTATGTGACCGGTTGGAAGAGTTGGCATTTGAACCAATGCCTGTGTAGGAAAAACCTCAAGTTGAGGTGGAATGGATGGGATTGGTACCATAGATGGTGGGGTGAGATACCAAATCGGGATGACGGGCACCATATTTGGCAAGGTAAGAGTAGAGATAAATTGATATGTTGAAACCCTTGGTGGTGGGTAAAAGAATGGTATTTGGGTTATGGCCTGAGAGATCATTTTCCAAAAAAGTATTTTCTTAGCCATCGATGGGGCTGCTTGGAGGGGTGTGTCTTCCAGTGGATACTGTGAATTGATCCCCTCAGGGATTGTTTGTGGCATATATGCCTCCATGAAGGATGAGAGTATGGATCCTTCCAGTGGAGGATCATCGAGGATCTCCACAGCCTCTGATGTGACTGAAAAAACTTGAGCGATATCGGTAGGGGGGGAGAATAACAGGGGGTGCCCCTTGGTAAGAACCCATAAGTGAGGGATCTTGAAAAATTACTGGTCCAACTTCGATAATAGGTGGGAATTCAGAGCTAGCTCATATGAAGGGGAAAATGTTGTCTACGTGACCCAAATTATTGGGTTCATAGTGTTTTAATTGGTTGATAATGACTATCTTCCCATTGTGAGGGAAGAGTATGGTGCGAAATAAAAAATAGGTGACTACCTTCATGGCGTACACATAATTATGTCCAAAGAGGATGTTGTAATCCAATTAGGCATCGATGAATTTGATGTTGATGATAATTGTTTCCCCCCCCATTTAAACTGGCACGTTCTGGTAGAGGCCTTCAGGTTGTGATGGGAGGCCATCGTATGCTCGAAGAGTAATGGCCTATGGGATGAACTCGGGCGATACGAGTTGTTGCCATACTATTTTGGACATAATACATGTAGATGCTCATTCATCAATGATACATCAATGTACGATTATGTTTCGGATTTTGACTGGGATTTGGAAAGCGACCAAAGAAGGAAGGCATGATTCCAAATCAAAAGTGATCAGGCGAGTGTATGATGGGTCGACTTGCCCTAATTGTGAGAGCAACACCTTTAATTGTGAAGGGTATGTTTGGAGAACCTGTAACACTGACATAGTAGCAAGGGATTGAGACAGATCATCGATGAGGCTATCATTGTGTGTTGCTCTATCATGGGGGTTGTGTACATTCCTGTGCAAAGGTGTTCAGGGTACACGAGTGGTTTTTTCTGTGCTAGGTTGGGGTATTGTTAAAGGTTTCCTTGTAGGTAATTGTGGTGAGTCCAAGGTGGTCAGATTTGAGTCGAGAGGCATGCCATATTGACGGCTACAAGTTTGTAGTAGGATTTATTCTTGTGTGAGAAGAATGAGACTATCAATCAGATTCCCTTGTTGAGTATGACCTTGGTTGGGATACTGTCCCAACTGCTGTGTGTGTGTGTGGGGGGTGGGGGGGGGAATTGGATTTGGTTGAGTATTGATTACTCCTTGGTGTGGAATTGGATTTTGTAAGACCACCGGGGCTTGTGGTTGCATATAGTTTTGAGGTACTTATGGTGGTCCCTGTGGAGTAGATGGCCTTGGCGGATTCATGGCTTCCTTCATCCGTTTGTAATTGAAAATTTGAGGACAGTGGTGGGTGTAATGACCATACTCACCACAAAGTGTGCAAGGGAAATTGGTCCTAAGGTTTTTGTTTTTCCCTTGTCTTTGTTTGCCATTATTTTTTCCCCCTTGAGGATTTTGGTTTCCATGGTTTTGGTTGCCCCCTGTTGGGGTGTTTTGTTGTAGAGGATTCCCCCCTACCCCTGGTTGGTGTTAATTTTATTCTTTCCCTTCTTTTTGTTTTTATTGGATTGAGAAGGGGGGTTGAAAGTATTCAACTATTCAAAGGATTGGAATTTTTGAATGGGAGAAGGATGAATACAATTCACACCTGCTTATTGCTGTCCATGTGGTGGTGCAACAGGTTGAGGGGGACCAGGGAAGGGGTAATATGGATTACCTTGTGGGGGGACTCCATTTTGAGTGTAGGAGGTGGATGTGCCACCCAAATTAATTGGGTTGTATGATGTGGTAGGTGGTGGGCCTAGAAGTGGTACTTGCACTGGGTTGGCTGGTGGTACAGGTACATGCCCTCCCATCGAGGGAGTAGGAGGAGATATAAAAGGGGGCAGGGGGGTAGGGGGAGGATAGTATGGGTTCCCCCTGTTTGGATGATGGTATTGGCTGGCCCCAAACATGAGTACCGATTGAAAATACGGGTTAAAATGGGCCATGGACGAGATTGATCCATCTGGGACATGTGATGTTCCAGGTTTGTCCTGACCAAAGGGAAGAGGACGAGAAGCATTTGGAAATATGGATTATAAGTACCCTGATTGGGAGTAAATCAGATCAAATGGTTGGGCCTTTTTGGTGGCCTCATCTTTAGTTTGAGGAAAGGTTGTAGCTACATATTTGGTGATGACATGGACTAGTGATTTGATGAACCAATCTAGTCAATGTTGGGGAGTGGTATCAGCCTTGCAAATGCTTCTTCTTCGATGCCATTCACGGATATGATTAGAGATATGGACAACTATGGTTTGTTTGAATTCAAATAGAATCTCCAAACCAATGTCATGAAGGATGGGGAGTTGAAATAAATACAAGAAGGATTTTTCTAGAGATTTAAAGGTTGCGTGGGACCCTAATTTCTTATCCACATACCATTTGGCGGATGGACCGATAAGTGTTCATTGGAACAATCTCAAATGAATGGAATCTTTCATAATACAATTGGAAGAGAACCACACGTGAAAAGACATGATGTAATTAGCTTAGTCTTTTCCTGGATTTCCTTCAAAATTTTGCATGTTGGAAGGTAGCTTGGTGGGAATATTTGGCTGTGTGGGGTCATGAAGGATTGGGTAATTCGTTAGTTTGGTCAAATACATGATGTTGAGAGATGCCAAATATGGCATGGTGGGAGGTGTTTCGACCATGGCGTGTTTTGGTTGAGAAGAAGTTCCTTTTGAGGATGGTGGGGAACTCATACCATGCGAAGAAGGTTGAGCTCCTCCTCTTTGTGATGGAGGACTAATGGGTGGGTTGTTCGGGATATTGGTGCCTAGTAAAGTGGAACCAAGAAAAGATGATCCTGAAAATGTTGCACTCATTGGTGTATGTGATGGTTGAGCTGATGTGTCAGCCAAATTAGGGACACCTCCCAAGATTAGAGGGAGGTTTCTTAGGTGTCTAGAATGAAATGGATTCTGTGGTTCCCCTATGATTATGGACTAAATGAAAATTTTCATGATTTGGTGGCAAGAGAAATAAATGGACAAGTGCTTTTGTAAATGTGGTCTATCTCAACAATGTTTTAAAATTGCATGTAATCAAAAGTGGAAATCATACATAAAACAAAGAACAATGTAAGATAGTTTGGAATTTATCCACGTGGGGGAATAAACAAAATTGCATGTGCTCTAAAATACCTATTGTCCTTCCTCTAAAAAAACATTGGGCCTTCCAAAAGCACTCAACAATGGGGCATGAACCCACTAGAAGAGGAACTAGTGAAGGTATGAATCAATCAATTATAATGAGGGGTGAAGGGGGAATATCTCGAAAGTACTGACAATATTTCCCAACAACCATTTAAAATTTGATTGAGGTGGGATTACAACCCACAACCGCCACTTGGGTGGGAAAAAATCTAGATTTGGTAACTAAGCTACCTCGATCAAGCACGACATGCATAATTTTGGACTAAGAAATGGGTCATGGGCCAGATTATTTCCAAGGGTTGGGTGACCCAAGGAGGCATGCACATAAAAACAAGACCTCAACCTTCGACCCTTCACGAGTATCCCCTTACCTTATGGTGTAGGAGTGCTTGGTTTAGAGGATTTCAGTATCCTATTTCAGAACTTCTAAGTTTCAATGAGAAATGATAATGTGGATTGATTTGGATTCCTATCCTCGAGATCTTAACTTAGACTACAAATTTCTTTTGTGCTCCTCTTGTGGAGGTTAATGATGAGTTGTTTAATGGTTTCTTTTAGAATTTGAGATAGGATGTGAGAATGGGGTCATGAACTGTAGATTTTCTGAGGTACTATGAGGCTGCCCAACATGTCTGTCTTTGACATCTTGTTGGGCTCTAAGTTTTATCTTCAAGACTGTCCTTTGCTGCTCTTTTAGGACAACAAACAATCAAGTACTTTCTGCTCACAATTTTGATGGTTAAGTGTCCTTTTGAGGTGCCCTTGCAATTGTTTTATTATCCCAATTTTAGCACATGCAATATACTCAAAACAAATAACACTACCTCTATATCTTTACAACTCTAAATGCCGATTTACAATTCTAGGCATGCATGAAATGAACACAAGTATTTTAGTGAACATGACTCTGGATAAACCCCCCCCGGGGAAAACCAATTGGAATGAAAGTGTATATAAGTGGTGTCTAAAGCATAAGATACAACAAGTAATACAATACAAAGGAACCTATATACATATCAAGCTCCTCTTGAGTCTTTCCAAAGGATCCAATGAGATATGCGCCCAACATTAGTGCACCCTCTCCCTTTGTTTTTCTGTCCATTGAAGTGAAGCGCCCTTGAACCTGGATGCTCTAAAGAAGAAACCCTTGCACCACAATGTGCTCTTGTGTGCTGCCTCTCCACTGAAACAATCATATTTGACTTCCTCCAAGTATAGATGCTCTCTTCTAGCTGTGCACCCCAATCCTATGGTGCATCCTCCTCCAAGCAAGTGTGATCATMAMAAATAATATGGGCCCTAATCCTCCATGAGCCCTCCATGAATGGAGGYGCACAATATCTCCTCTCCCATTGCTTCCATTCCCATCTCCAAGCTCCTTTGGTGAACATACAAGTGAGAATGAGCCTCTCCTTGCCCTATGCGCCCCTCTTAAGGAAACATAAGGAAACCTAAAAGATGGGTGGATGAGATCATCTCATCCCATCTCTAATCAAGGGTTGAGATCTCTCCAAAAGAATCTCAACTCAAAACCCACTTTCCTCAAGTTTCYATAGTTTCTCTTTATGTCCCTCAATTCACCCACAAAGTGAATTAATATTCATTTTAGGCTAAAATGACCAAATTTCACTTTTGACTTAAATCTCCTAAGTCAAAGTGAAATTAGACATAAAATACATGGTACATAGTACACAATATTTCCCACTTGTGTTTAGAGGCTCACAAACACAAGGGGACCACTTTCCAAGGTACCCAAATCTCAACATGAACCAGTCTCATTGATTAAAATATTGTGGAAAATTTCCAAAGATATATGGAGTCATTCTGATTCTCTGAGATCACTTATGGGCACAAGGAGAAGAGAATATATGACTCCAAGTATACGATATAAATTTTGAGTGTGTGGTGAGGTGCTTTTGTTTGCAAGAAGTGATGGTGTCAAATTATTTTCAATAAGTTAGTGATCAAAATTTTAACACGTGGACATTGCTTAGTCCTTTAAAAATCTTGTTCATCACATGATCTCCCAGATCCTCCTCGGATTTTTCATCGAACTTTAGAATGTCCGAGAGTATTTTGGTGGGTACCATAGGCCAATTCAAATAGTGACATACTGGGTCATTCACAAGTTATGATAGATTTGGCAAGTTTAACACTGCCAGAAATGGAAGTCTTGACTACGGCCCAAAATGCCAACTAGAGGGGTTGGAGCTCCCGGGTTTATTAACAACTGCAAAAGGATGCCTTGGATTGTTACTAGCACCAAGTTTCTAGGAAGATTTCATTGATGTGATATGATTTTGATTAAAACCTTGAAATCCATGGTAAAAAGGAGGAAAACCTCCATCCATCTGGTTTCCATAATAGAAATCAGGGTTTCCCCCTGCTGACATCCCTTGTGAATGGAAAGCCCCTTTCGTTAGGTTGTTTTGAATTAGGAAGTAGTTTCCCCTTGATGACATCCTTGGCAAAGGGAATGACCCTTTCACATGATTCCATTGACCTTGGAAGGGGTTTCCCCTTGCCGATGTTCCAGATCAAAGGAAGGGATTTATTCCGAATGCACCAAACAATGTGAAAGGGTTAGAAGGAAAATGCATGCTAGTGTTTTGATATCCTCTGCCCATAGCACTGCCCCATCCCATGAAGGGATTAGGGCCAAAATATGGGAAGGAACCACTTGCACGTGAAGGGAACAATTGAGGGATGTGCCCTCTGCCCTAAGGAAATCTTGGAGGGGAGTTGATGAAATCCCTACTCCAACATTGAGCCTTTGGGGAATCGACTGAGAACTAGTTGATACGTTCTGCATGCCTATAGGTGATATTCCAAATGAGAAAGCGTTAGAAGCAAAAGGTGACAAATGAGTCACACTTTAATTTTGAGTGGACCCAACAATCAATGGCACAAATCCACTAACCGATGCGGATACAATGGATTGAACCACATTAGTTGTCTAGTTAGAGAGGAAAGGAGGTAGGATTCCTCCCCCAACTATAGTTGAAGTGGGGGTTGCAGGGCCCTCGACCTAGACACATATGAAGTGCCTTACATAATGGCCCACTTTAGAGGGTTATCATCAATGTTATCTGACCCAAAAGTCGGAAGGTGCAAAATAATAGGATCACCTGATCTAGTCAACGAAGGGTTAAAGGGTGTAACAAATCCATCGACCTCGAGATCTGATATATGCATAAAATTTGGTGTAGAATCATTTGAATTTGTAGTATAAATCTCAAGAATGTCAATAGGACCAGTCAATACAAAATTTTCGGTTTGATCTGTAACACCCCTTAGCCCAAGTGAGGTCCATTGCGTGTGGACAAATCATAAAAGTTAAAATTTACTGCTAACTAAAATTCTTGTAGCTTCCAACTACTAATTACAACCGGATTTAGCTACTATTGATACCATTAAATTGATGCATCTACAACATACTAAAATGAACATGAATGCAACTTGAAATAACTCAACATAACAAAATATTGTCTTGCTCAATAACAGAGTTAATACACAACAATTTAACTCATAAATACAAGACAAAAACACATAAAATTCTTATCTTTTAATTTTTTTGTGCAACCAACTTCTTGGGATGAACATTTCACCCAACCATAGACTTACTGTTCCAAATATCAATAGAAAGTCGCCCCCGAGCTAAGGCTAGTAATCCACAAAAGAGGGTGGTCTCTCACTGTGCGCTCACAACTAATAAAACTCACAACCCACTGGTATTCTCCTAAATCTATCATGATTTTCCACCAACTCTCTTCCTCTCAACCTGCCCAACCCAAGGATGCACTCCTTCACTAATCTTAGTCCCTCGGGTGTCCCATTCATTTATCAGGGTCTGTATGGAACACGTAACCAGGAATATCTCAACTTGGAACTCAAGGGAACTCACTGCAAGGAAAAATACCAACAAACAACATCAAACATTTTCTGTTTCAGTGCAACTCACTCAAGAGTTCACTCATCATTCTTGACAAATTGAGTCTTCAGTCTTCAGCTCCAAACGCTCCAAATACACTCCAACTTTATCTAGAATTATCCCTCCATGTATACTTTAGCTTCCAGATCTCTTTGTTTCTCTCTACCTGCTGTTCATGCACAAAAAATGATTGTATAAAACTAATGTAATATCCCATACACATTTCCTCTCCTTTGGATTCCTTTCCTGACTCACACACTTCCCCAAGCTGATTGTACTCATCCCCCCCAATGATATTTCTCACACCCACCCTCTTACATGCATTCAATGATTGACTTTGGGACCCTCTCTAAGGAATTCTCCTAGACCCTCCCCTCTCTTGTGGATGAATTCAACCTCCATCTCTATCCATGTCCCCTTATCAACTTGCATCACATTTTATTAATTAAAATTCAGAAATACAATTCACATATTACGTTGCTTGGCCATAACCACACATTATATCTACATTAATAATTAATTAAAATGGGGATTATAGTGGGGATGTTACATTCCCCATCCCCTATGTTTGTGCACCATCCTCGCTGCACACTATGTTGATATACATATATGCAAATTTACATTACAATGCTTATAAAATAAAATTCTGCATTTTCACAACTCCAACAGTTCCAACGATAATCCCTCGTTCCTCTCAACCCACTGATCCAAGGAATGCAACATTAATTTATCATTGCCAACTGAAGGAATGTATCATTTGTTTATTAGGGATAACCCAAGGAATGTGTCATTATTTTATCAGGGCCCCTAGTGAAGTTGGTTAGGACTTTGAGATGTGGTTCTAGAACTCTAGCTGCTCAAAATGAAGTCTTGCATTCTGTTTTCTTCAAATTTTTCAAAACTTTGCAGGTATTCTTCCTGCAAGTTTTCTTCATGCTCCCATGTATCATATTAAGGACCGTATTAGGTCCATTGAACCTTTACCATCCCTATGGATTTGTTATTGAGCACTTTGACTTTTTGGTCCAGAATGCGGATTAGTTCCACCTGAAAATCCCCTTCGTGCTCCACCTGGATCACATTCCAATCAATTACGTGGTTAAGGTCAGGCACATATTTCTTTAATAATGACACATGAAATACATTATGCACTCTCATGGATGCAGACAATGTTAGCATGTATTCAAATGGCCTTATCTTTTCTAATATTTAAAAACTCTATTCTTCTTGATATTTTCCATTTTCTCTTTCAGTTCCTTTAACAAATATGGCCCAATAACTTCCATGTTTGTTGTATTATCCCAACTCACTAGTGAATTACACTTCCTACCATACATTGCTTCCAAATGACTCATTTTTAATGAGGCTTGATACCCATTATATTATGCAAGTTCCACTAAGTGGATATAATATTCCCACTTTGATGGTTGATCCATCACGTATATTCTAAGCATGTCCTAAATTATTCTGTTAGTCCTCTCTATTTTCCCATATGACTCTCGGTGATACGGTACTGAGATTTAGATTTGTTCCAAAGCCTTTGAACAAACCTTTCCAAAAAATTGAAGTAAACTTTGGATCTCTATCTGAAAACATTTCCTAAGGAACTCCATGTAGCCTAGAAACTTCTTTCATGTAGTTCTATGCAATATTTGTTGCCTTGTGTGTAGTATTCACTGGAATAAAATGAGCTACCTTAGTTAATTTATCCACCACCACCATGATAGAATCATGTTACTTAACTGTTTTGGGAAGCTTAGTAATAAAATAAACTATAAATACTTCCCACTTCCATTATGGAATGGGTAATGACTGTAATAACCTCGCTAGATGTCTATGTTTAGTGTTCAGTTTCTGGCATTCTAGACATTTGGCTATGTAATTAGCCACTTCTTTCTTCATTCCTAGCCAAAAGTATTGGCTTCTTACTGTTGCAATGGTTTTACGATACCTTGGGTTCCTAGCATATGGTACATTGTGCATTTCCCTCAACAATGCATCTATCAACTCACTAGAATTCAACACATATACTTTTCCTTTATACCTCAGAATTCCATCTTCTTTTAGCTCATAGATTTTTTTTTTTTTTGTTGAAAATTTCCTTGTTGTAATGTTCCTTTTATTTTTAGATATTGCTAATCTGAATTTGTAGCTTCAATAATTTTATTTTTCAAATCAATATTGTACTTGCTGATGGCTGAAATATGCACTTCATGAGCTCTCCGATTGAGTGCATCAACCACTTGATTTTCTTTTCCTTTTATATGCTTAATTTCAAAGTCATACGCACTAAGAAATTCAAGCCATATAGTTTGTCTAACGTTCAATGTGGGTTGTCCAAACAAATGTTTCAGAACATAATGGTCTATCTTTAGCTCAAATTTCCTCCCCATGAGGTAATGTCTCCACATTTTTAGTGCATGTACACTTGTAGCTAATTCTAGATCACGTGTAGCATAATTCCTCTCATGCTCTTTTAGATTTCTAGACTCATAACATGCCACATAATCTTTTTGTGCGATGACTCCATCGATCCCTTCCTTGCATGCATCGGTGCACACAACAAAATATTCATCTGGATCTACAATCTTTAATATTGGTGCACTTGTCAAGATGTTTTTCAGTTGCTGAAAGATCTATTCACACTTGTGAGTCCATTCAAATTTCACTCCCTTCTTTTGCAAATAAGTGATTGGGCTTGTAATATTTGAGAATCCTTTTATAAACCTTTGGTAATAACCAACAAGACCCATGAATGATTTGACCTCTGTGACATTTCTTGGAACTGACCATCCTCTAATGACCTCTATCTTCTCATGATCCACTGCTATCCTTTTTGCTAAAATTATATGCCCCAAGTAGTGAATCTTCCTTTGATAAAAGATGCACTTACTTAGCTTAGCATACAATTTATGTTCTCTTAAAAATGTCAACACCATTCTTAAATGATTCTCATGTTCTTCTTTTGACTTAGAGTAGAAGAGTATATAATCTAGGAACACAATTACAAACTTGTCAAGGTATTCCCTGAACACTCCATTCATCAGGATTATAAAAATTGATGGGGAATTTGATAGTTCAAATGGCACTACCATAAATTCATAATGCCCATATCTTTCTTTGAATGTTGTCTTGCTGATGTCTTCTTCCTTAATCCTCACTTGATGATAGCCCGATCTCAAGTCAATATTGGAAAATATCCTTGTACCTTTCAATAGATCAAACAAATCATCAATCCTTGGAAAAGGGTATTTATTCTTTATGGTGACCTTATTTAGCTATTTGAAATCAATGGAAAACCTTAAGGCTCCATATTTATTCTTTACAAAAATAATTTGGGCTCCCTAAGGTGACACACTTGGGTGTATATACCCCATATTTAACAACTCTTCAAGCTTCATATGCAACTCTTTCAAGTTTGGTGTGCCCATTCTATAAGGTGTCTTGGACACCGGGGAAGCTCATGGCACCAAATCAATAGAGAAATCAATGTCTCTCTTTGGTGGCAATCTTGGGATTTCCCTAAAAACATATTCAAAATTACTTAAGACCCAATGGTCTTCAATGCTTGCCACTTTATCTCTAGCTGCCTCTTCCATGCGGACTACAAAAATCTGACATCCCTTCCTGAAATTATTTTTCAATCACATAGCTGAAATCTCTCTAACAACACAACTCTTGGAAGGCATTGAATCTTGCCTTGCTGCCCTTCTTCATCAATACATGTGATTGTCTTGTTGTAACAATCTAGGATAGCATGGTGTTTTTCTAACCAATCCATGCCAATTAGACAATCATATGAACCCAAAGGTATAATGTTCACATCTACCTTTGTACCGAGTCCATTCATGTCTATCAGAAAATATTTAATCAACTCATTGATCTTTCTCTTAGTTCCCGTGGTTAACTGAACTAACCAATATTTATTTTTCTTACTCCTTTGCAAGAGAAATCTTTCAACAATGTTAGAGTTTATGTAACTATGGCTAGCTATAGAATCAATTAAATTTGCTATGGGATGGTTATCAATCTTACCTTCCACTTCAATCATGGGGGATTGATATTCTTCTTGCTTGTTGTCCAAGGATGCATAAATATTTGGCATGTTTCCTCCCATGTCTTCCACTATTTCATCCTCATGGATGTTATGGAAAAGGCTTATTCTTTATCCGTTGTGAGGGAGGTCCCTATATAAGTGATTTCCCTCACACCCCCAACATTGTATAGGTTGCTTCCTTGGCCTTTTCCCAAATGAATCTAAAACCTTGTGCTCATTTTGGGTTGACTGACCTTGCTGATTTTCTTGGGAGTTATTATTGAAAAAGAGTGGCTTAAAACATTTTTGCCTTTGATCCCTTTTACCCTTCATCTTTTCATTTCAATATTTTTGGAAAACTGGCCTTCCTCTGCTTTGCTCATAAAGATGATTTGCTCTTCTTATGGCTTCCTCCAAAGTCTTGGGGTTATCATATTGAATATTATCACTATAGAAGGAGGGTAACCCACTTAGAAACCTTTGGATTTTAACTTTTTTGTCCCTAATGAAGTCCACATAATTTTTTTTCCTTTTGGTAACTCTTTCATATTTGTTTCATAATCATGCTCAGACAAATAGTTCTCTTGGAAATATCCTTTGAACTACCTCCATGATTTCCTTTTCTCATCAAGGGGCTTGGCTTGATTAAGTTGATCCCACCATATGGCTACCTTTCCTTGCAATTGGTGTTTTTCAATTCTAGCTTCTACCCTTGAGGGGTAATCATGCAACTATAAAAATTTCTTCATTTCCAATAGCTAGGCCTCAACCTCTTCTCCTTTCCAATGCTCACCATTGAAATTTGGTGGCTTGATTTTCCTGAGTTCACCTTTCAAGATGTATTCCTCAAGCCTTCTTCTTTTCCTTAGAGTAGAAGACACACTTGGGATGCTCCCTGACCCTAAAATTGCGTGATTTATTCTAGTGGATTTCCTTGGAGAATGATGACACCTGCTCATGCTTCTTGATTGTTTATCATTCCCATGATCATCCATTTTTCTTTGGGATCTAGATACCGTCACTTGTCTAGCACTAGATGCTTACTTTGTGCCAGAGTATTTTTTGAATTTCTTTGCAACATATTTATGCTTTGAAGTGTCTCTTCACGAGCCTTCATAATCCTCTCATTATCGGCCCTCTACCTCTGCACTTCTCTATGCAATCTTTTCATAGTTACATGCTCATGTATGCCTCTTCTTCCATTTGACCCCATCTCAACATTTCCCATAATGACATGAAGACTTCTAATCTGTTCCTCATGGATGCAAGATCCCCAAACATATTCCTTAACTCCAATCCTCATATAAGAACCAAAGTTGTTTTCCCGTACCTCTAATTTTGCAAGAAATGTGCATATAATAATTACTATTAAAACATTCATAACATAAAATATTTCATGAATTAGAATACATGTTATTTTCCTCATAAATTTATGAGAAAATTAATGCACCAATTCACAATCCAATTCTTTAGATGCATTCCTCTCTGAAACAAATTTCTAATGGCTATACTAATGCCTCAATCTGAGTTTTGAGTGAAAAATTACAACATTTACATGCTGCAATTTCCACTCACTTACTGCTATAGAAATATATTTATTATTTTATGAGAAATTTTAGCACCCAATTAAAAATTTAGGCTGTACATATTTTTTCTCTTCCTCAATACCTTTCCAACGACTATTCGTTTTCTCAAATCTGAGCTCCGAGCTGAAAGTTATGGTTCGAAGAATTTTTGATTATTTTACCCAATTTATCCTTGTATGCGATAGGTGTCTTCTTTCCCTTCCTGCACATTTTTACATACCCAGATTCCAAATATGGCTCCATGTGTATCTTCTATGGACCATAATATTTCCATAAACTACTCCTATACCCCAAACAAACATCCTAGCAATGAGTTATGCCCTCTGGAAGCAATTTGATGCCAAAAATTTACCCTTGTTGTTTTGGTTGTAACTTTTTCATACAAGCTCTGTTTTGCGCCCATAATGGCTCATTAGATATCTCTCTCACAGTTCTATTATTTGAGACCCATAATTTAATGACCTTCTGATCTAGGTAGATCCCATGACTAATAAAAATTGATGTTCTCAAATGTTGATGAAAAGGTATTCATGATGAAGAGAAAGATGAGAGCTTTCCAACGTAACTTGAATGGGCTCAAACGAACATTGTATGAGAAAATTCTGGTGTTTTGAAGTTTTATCCAAAACATGAAAAAAATGATGATAGGTTGACACATGGTATCACTAGGGACTAGCACGTGGTAGTATGGCCAGGACACATGGCAATACAGACATAACATGTGGCTGTACGAATGTTGATGTGACATGCTGACTAGGCTGTACAGATGTTGACATGGCATGCTGATTGGGTTGTATGGATGTTGACTAGGTTGTACAGATGCTGACTTGACATGATGACTAGGATATACAGGTGATGACGTGGTAGGATGATGTGGTAGAGATGGCGTGGTAAGTTGGCTGACATGGTGCTGATGTGGCGGAAGGCATGGTAGATGAATGTATAGGATACATGGCTTCCACATGGACCAATAAGACACTGCTACCCAATTTGACCAAAATGGCCTTATCAACTATGGAAGGTTCAGGCGGGTGGATCGTGTTAGTACTCAATTATTTCAATATATTTTGAGAGTGTCTTCAACATATTTATGTTGAAATTATCAAAATCCCTTTGAGTGTTTTCCAATGTCCAAACCTCAATTTCCCCAATCTGTCTTGACAAGTTCCTATTGATACCTTTGCCTAAGATTCCTTTGGCCTTTGTCTTTTTGACTTGCATAACCAAAAAACCAACTTTTAGTAGTTTTTCCTAAACCTTTATTTTTTTGATTTCCCTATGTTTTATTTTAGTTGGATTTTCAATAAATGAGTTTATTGACTTTGATAAAAGAGGTGGTGTGTTCTTTAAAGTGGCTTAACTCTAGTCTAAACCTAAAGTTCTATGCATAAATATTTTGCATTATCCTAAGTCTAGAGTTTATAAAGCCACATGCCCATTACTTATGCTAGTCTCCAATCATTACATTAAGCTAAACTATGAGTTAAGATCATGTTCCTAATTCATAATCTATGAGTCAAAGCTATATGTCAAAATACTAAGCCACAAACTAAGTCAAAGCTAGGCCATGAGTCAAGCCTCAAGCTCAGGCCACGCATCAAGCATACAGGTGTTGAAGAACTAAATATAGCCATGATATATATGATGTTGCTCCCAATTTCTTGCCCATTCCACCGTTTTCATGCATGGATGTGCAGAGTGCAATGCGCTGGCAAATTTCTTGGGCGCTGCGTTTTCTCCTGGGCGCTGCATTTTCTCCTGGGCGTTGTGTATTCCAAAATGCACTACCTAATTTCACTACCCAATATCTGGCAGAGAACATGTTTTTACACAGACGCAGCATAAGGGGTGCTACGTAATTTCGCTACCTAATATTTCACAGAGGACAAAGGTTTTCACGCATATACACCATAATGGCACTACCAGCTGGCACCTAAAATCAAGGGAAATCGAGCTAGCATCTTTATGAGTGGATGATGATGGAGAAGATTGCAGAAACAACAGCTGGCAGCAAGATGACAACTTACAACTTCTACAGGACACTTGGCAATGGACAGAGATGCGCATCAAGGAAGAAAGTGTCATTCAAATCGTGTTGGATTAATTGCCAACATTTTCCCTTTTTTGTAGCAGTTTTTTAATAGCTGTTAGCATAGGTGTTCGATAGATAGCTGTTGATTGGAGAATCCAATGGGAGGAAGGGCCAACTAACCTCTAGATGTTGCCTTTATTTCTTATTATAAATCCATGTTCCAATCGAGAAGAGAGGGGTCGTGAGGCTCTGTTTTTGTACTTTGACAGAATTAATTTGAAGATAGCCTATCTTATCATTTTCTGTGTTAAGAATTCATTTGCAAAAGAGAGTGATGTTTAGCTATGTTTTTCTTTGTTTTGACTCTTAATCTTTTTTCTTCTTCAACAACAAGTGTGAGAGGGTTCTTAGGAGGATCCTTTGAGATCTTTTACCTTGTGTGTTGCTAAATCTCTTCTGAAAAGGATCTTCAGATTATGATTATTCTTCTACTGTATAAATAGTATGCTTGAAAAGGATTTTCATGTCTCTCTGTTTTCAGTTCTATGTTTTCTCACAAAAGTCTTCCACCTGAAATCCTTGAATGGCTAACCATTTCTTTTGGATGATCTGTTTTTCTGCATATGGGAGATGATTTGCAAGGATGGATTCATATGATTTGTTAAGTCAAGCACATAGCTTCAGCCTTACCTCTCTCATAATTTCAAAATCAAATTTATTTTTGTAATATTTGATGTTACCAAGCTCACCTGATTACAGTCTAGGGCGAATTTTGGAGTGATAACATAAATGGCACTGTTGCCGAGGACGGATTTGAGCAGATTGAAGAGTTCCCTGGGAAGAAGGACATAGGTCTAGCTCTTGATGGTAGACAAGAGAGGGATACATAAAATTGACTGTAATCATCTACCTGACGACTCCATGAAGACGAACCTATTGAAAGACTCCACTGCGGGAAAAAGCTTGGACATAAATGGAAGGCATAGGCAAGTTCAGGTATCAAGTTATGAATTTCTTTCTGGAATTTGTGCTCTTTATCCTTCATTGTTTCTTGGATTTCCCTGCACACATTAGGAGAATAATAATCTTCTTTGTATACTCTAAGGACCACCAACCAACTCTTGCATATTCCTTTTTCAAACAATTAGATTTACCCCCTTCCCATGTCATTGATGTTAAGGATATCCATCCACTTCAAACACTTGAAGAAGATGAGGTTCATAAACACTTTTTTAATCAGTTTGAACCTTACGGTTCTCTCCCCTCTCCAGATTTCAAAGTTGATTTATCACCTTCTACAATTCCTTCTATAGTTAATAACCAGCTCGTTGAAATTCAACATGCACCAAATGATTGTTGTCCTTTTGCAAATAATAAAACTGATTCGGTTAAGGCTGCCAGCTCCTCTGACCTTTACCAACAACCTTCTAGTGTTCAACAACCCACTAACTTCCAGTTTAAGGTTAGGGGAAATATGTTTGGACCTCTAAAGCTGCCATCCTTTATTCATCCTTACCCTCCCAGATTTGTAGACTACCTACCCACTTTTTCTGGAAAAGATAACACTACAGGAGAAGAGCATCTGTCATCCTTTCAAGACTTCATCGATAATTTGGAAATCTTGCATGGATATATTATCATGAAGCTTTTCTCTAAATCTTTGATTGGAGATGCTGCCTTGTGGTTCAAGAATATGGAAGTTGCTTCCATTGGTTCATGGAATGAACTATATGACACCTTTTTAAAGTGTTGGGGTGAGAACAAGTCATTGGATCAGTACATACATGAGTTCACTACTTTGAGAAGGGAAAAAAATGAAGTTCTGTCTATTTTTAATCCAAGGTTTTACAGCTTGTATTACAACCTACCCTTGGAAATTAAACCTTCTGAGACTACTGCCATGGTGTATTACATAATGTCTCAATATTCTGACCTTGTTTTGTATCTTAGGGAAAGAAAATCGACATATTTATCACAGTTATTTATGGATGCTAAGGAAGTGGAGGAGAACCTCCGAGCTTGTGGCAGGATTCTAAGTCAACATCATGTCAACTCTGAACATGAGGCAGATTTTATTTGTTGTCCCTATGAAGAAAATATAGTGGATGATTTGGTCCTTGAAGAAGGTATCTTTGACAACCTTTCCTTTGAGGAAGTCATTGTCTCAAACATTGACCAAGAACAACTTGTTGCTGACAAGCACTTTGGTAATGGATACTTTGTTGTTAGAAAGCATCTTGAAACAAGACATTCTGAATGTCAAGAGTCAAGGGTTTGTTATGGATAACTTATTTTTGATGGAAATACCAGTGATGGTGATAAACATAATTTTTCCATGATTTGTTCGAAGCCTCTTAGCACTATTCCTGTAGATGATGATTATGATCATGATCCTTATAAATGCTATGGAGGTGTTGAAAGGGATTTTCATATAAATCTAATTTTTTATCCATCACCAACCAATGAACAACCCTGTCTTAATAAAAAACAGGTATATGAGCAGTAGAATATCCCCATGGCATATGCAGAGATGATCAACAATCAACCAACAGATGGTTTTGGAGTTACGAAACAACTATTCAACCCACAAACGTCTGTGTTTGTCATTCAATCAAGTGTGCCTGTAGAAGACATCACACAAACTGTCATCAATTTTGAAATAGTGAAGGTAACCTTTCATAAATTAATCATGCATTTCTTTCAGTTTCATGACCCTATCGATGAATACATAGAGTTTCACTTTTCAAATTATTTGGAGCATGTAGAATTTATCTTTTTATCAGCATGCCTGAGTGAGTATGGTTTCTTGAATGAATTCTTATCACTGTTGTTACATTTCAAACATCAGTTGTTGATCAGTGACAGAGATGAGTTTTCTTCAATTTTAAAATTGCTTGAATGG